>CM043721.1:27980201-28194108 GCA_023969325.1 Oryzias curvinotus
CTAACTGAATACTTCTTCAGAGTAAATTGGAACAATAGATTATTGTACAGATAGTATATGAAAAGGAAACTTTGATTATACTGGTTTACTTTTAAGTATACTTGTAGTACAATTAAAAAGACTACTTTTGCTAAGGGAAGCAAAAAAAGTGTTCTATCCTAAATTTGAAATGTTCTTGGCTGTCATGACAGCAGCTGCCCTGCCCCCCCAGTTGCTGCTCGTCACCTCTGATTCACTCCACCTGTTCACCTGAGTATATATTGCTGCCATGCAGCTCCACTCACTGCTGGAACTTCAAGTCTTCTGCCTGATTCCCAGCTTACACATGTTCTGTGTTTTCAGTCTGTCTGCAAGCCTGCCTTTTGCTCCACGCTCTCAGATGCCTGCCTACCTGCCTGCCTTACCTGCCTGCCTTACCTGCCTGCCTTACCTGCCTTGCCTGCCTTACCTGCCTTACCTGCCTGCCTGCCTTACCTGCCTGCCTGCATCCTCCATTTTCTCACTGCCAAGTCCTCTCTCAAAATACCTAGCAGTAAGACATTCCTCATCTACAAACTCTGTGTTCACGGAGTTCCTCATTCCTAGACCGGCTCTGGACTCTGCTCCGTTCCCCTCCTCCTCTCATACCTCATCACCTAGTGATGGGACGATGATACCTCAAGGAGTGTATTGACACACTAAACAAACTGTGTCGGCACTGTATTGATACTGTGTTGGTCACCCAATAGTGACCCCTAGAGTAGTTAAAAAATCATTGCAGGTAAAGAAATCCTTGTTCGTGTAAATGCTAAAACTGAGTTGGTATGTAAAATATAGCAAATCAGAGTGAAAATTTAGAGTTACAAATTTTTAATTTATGTGCACATTTGTCAACTTAACTGTTAAATCATATGAAATAAAAGACAAAAAAAGTGATTAGTTCATAAATTTTTATTGAGAAACAAAAGTTTTTGGAGTGTCTTTGCTCCAAGGCGATTTCTCCTCTTACACACCAGCTCCCCAGCCTTGGAAAATACTCTTTCGCATGGTACAGACGATGATGGTGAGCAGAGAGTTTTAAGTGCAAGTTGATGAAGATGTGGGTATATTTCCTGGTTCCTTTTCCAATATTGCAAAGGATCTTGGTTTCTGGGTGTGTTTGTTTCTGCCAGGTAGCGTTGGACTTCAATAATGGAGTCAGCTGTAGCGTTCCTTGTCTTCTGGGTCTCTGCAACCTCCATATCTAAAGTTTTCCATAGATTGTGCCCTAAAAAAATAGTTAATCATTACTTTAATATCACATGATATATCATATCACAAAGTGCCACAGAAATGTATTTTCATACCTGAACTGGGTTCTGACCCATGTGAAGAGCCAGGCTCTTCTTCTCTTGGGTCAGGCTCTTGGCTCCTCATTTCTTCTGCACATTCTGACTGCAGTCTCTTCACCGCTTCACTTGCCTTTTGCTGACTATCAAATCCATTCCTTTTAAACCTGGGATCTAACAGAGTTGCCAGAGTCATCACACTTAGAGATTCCATGCCGCAAATAGCATCAGTTAGCCGCTTCCTCAGGTTTTCAGCCAGTTGCTGAGCAGCTGTTTTTGTCACTGTTGTGGCCTGACGTTGAAGCTCAATGTGGAGCATTCTCATCATGGGAATGACCTTCGACCCAGAGACCCTTTTTTCCTCAGACAGTTCTCTTGTAGCTTGGTCAAAAGGAGCAAGAACCCTGAGCATCTCTTCAATGATCTGACATTCTTCTGGAGTCAGTGGAGTGATGTCAGGTTTTAATGAGGCCAGTGACACCCAGACTGCCTCCTTCTGCTCAGTCATTCTTTCAAACATTTGGTAGGTACTGTTCCATCGTGTTGGCACCTCGTTGATTAATTTATGGCCCGGTGTTCCCAACTGTTGCTGTATTTGAGTGAGCTTCTCTTTAGCAGTCACGCTCGATCGAAAGTATGTCACGATGTGTCGTGTTTTGTTGCGTATTTCAGTTATTGCTGGGAATTGATCACATGTTTTCTCACAATTAAATTCTGGGAATGGGCTATACAAATGGTATGCCGTATTTGCAGCATTCGAGCACATGCAGCCATGTGTGCTGCTGCATCAGTGACAAGACACCTGACCTTTCCTGCTATGCCCCACTCCTCCATGAGGCTCCTTTTAACCGTGGCGATGTTTTCTGCTGTGTGTTTCTGAGGAAAATGCTGCACTGCCAAGACTGAAGAATGGAGTTCATGGCTTTCTTTGTCCACATAGTGGCCAGTAACAGCTAGATACACCTCCATATTCATAGACGTCCACATATCAGCTGTTAAAGTAACAGCAACGGCACTCTGGAGATCCTTTTTGGTTTTCTCCTTTTCCTCCTCATATCTCTGGCTCACCAAGTCCTTGATGGTCTGAAAATAACCATACAAATACTGTTACACCAATAAAATATAGTTATATATTTAGTACAAACATATAATAAAAATTCTTAAACATACCTTTCTGCTTGGTAGAGCATACAAGGGTAAAATAAGCTTCAGGAGCTCCCTGAATCCCTCATTTTCAACAAAGCTGAGTGGCTGACAGTCTTTGATGATCATATGGACCACTGCCTCATCCACTGCTTGCTTGTTAGGAACTGCAAGCCAAAAGGAACTATTTGTCAAAAGCTTAATAAAAGGACTGTAATTTTTACAAACAATATCAAATAGACATAAGACGACATGGTGGTGTAGTGGTTAGCACTGTCGCCTCACAGAGGGTTTGAGATTTGATCCCAGGCCTGGAGCCTGTCTGTTTGCATGCATGTTTTTTTAGCACAATTTTTAGAGAGAATTTCAACATACCTGGGGTACTCTCACGAGTATCTGCCAATTCTTCATTGCCATGCCGAGCTCTATAATGCCTCAGCATTGATGAAGTGCTCTTATTGATATATGATAGCTCTGTGGAGCAGAGCCGACACTTCACCTACAATAACATACAAATTTAATTTATCTGAAAACAATTCAAACCTCTTACCAGAACATTGCATTCACTTGTTAAAAAAATAGACACCCTATCTCATGATTACGAGATCAGGATCTCATAATTACATGATAACATGAATAAAGCAACTGTAAGGCTCTTTAACTGACTATCATATGCATCACAGGTCATTCACTTGATAAACTGATAAAGTGAGTGCAATGCGCCACCTTAAAAAATAGTAAAGGAGAAAAAGATTTACCTTGTTTGGCGTCACGAGATCAAAATTATTCCACACCGGGGAAAACTTCCTAGGGCGATCCATGATCAAGCAAAACTCCATCCGACAAACCCGCGACATGTTGATACAGTTGGTGTCCTTATAAACACACTTTGGCGCGGCACATCCAAACGATACAGTTCCTGTATCGGTCACGTGATTCTTTCTTAAAGCAATACACGCACCGATACGAGGTTTCCCTCTTGAGCTCTCGGCACAGTGCTGATGCACCAGTGTCGCTCGTCCCATCACTATCATCACCCACAAGTCTGCCTCAGCGCACTCTGGTGTCAAGTTTCAGCCATCATCCTGCCTGCTCTGGTCCTCAAATAAACTCTGAAGTTCTTACTCCTGGGACCGGCAGAAACCTTGAGTTTAGAGAATAAACCTGCTTCTGACCAGGTTAGGTTCACAGCATAAGTAACCATGGACACTGACTCCAAGTATAAGTTACCTCTCTTTCAGAAACGGGTTTGACTTACTCTGCTTTCTCTGGTTTAACAAACCTCCCATTCTGAAACGGAAAACCCAGAGTTTCCCTGATTTCAGGGTTAACTCACTCAGAGTTTACACTTAACCTCCTTTCTGAAACAGGCCCCTGGTCCTGACATTGGCAATATTTTCAAATATTTGTTACAATATAATTTTAAGCTTAAATTTCTATTGTAGCCATAATTTAGAATATGTTTCACACTTATCAACAACAGTTAGATTTGCTGCAGGGTTTGTCGTCCATTTGACATTTTCTGATTTCCCAAAGAATCTCAGCGAATAGCTTCCACTGTCATTTTAAGTTAGACCACAGATGAAAATGTTGCAAATCTGTTCTGGTTGGCGAGTTTTTTGACTTGTGAGTAAAAAATCAGAAAGGTTTACTCTGTTTCTGAAGAGGGAACTGACGGGCCACTTTGATTCATTGGTGCTGTAAATGACAGTGCCAGTAAAGCCATGTTCTCCAGTCCTGATTTCATCCTTCAACCAAAACCAGTCTGCACCTTCAACAGAAATATCTGCACTTTTGGGTTTACATTTGATGTGGACACAAGAGCCTTTCATGGCTGTGAGCTGGGTCTTCTCTAAGACTAAAGGATTTTCTTGGTAAGAAAACACATCTGTAGGATTGAGAAAAAGTAGTAAGATATTGTTAATAAAGTTCAACACCAATATTTTTGAATAAAATCTTAAATGGAGGTAAAAATAACTTACTTTTCACAACAGAAAGAAACACCAACCACCAAAACATGTGAGCATCCATTTTTTAAGCTGGACAAAAACAAACATTGTGTTTGTAGACCACTTAATATTTAAAGCATTCCTGTGCAAATGTTTTAATAATAGTTTATTACAATTTAATCTGAAACAAAAAAATAGTAAGTGGCATAATCGACTTCAGCAATTTAAAAGCACAGAGGTGGGAGCTTACCGAAACCAGTTCAAAACCATGCATGGGGAGTGATGGGGAAGGTCAGGTAGCGCCACACGCTGAAGAGAAAAACTACCATCACCTTTCAGTCCAACATCCGAGGTGCCAGAAACCTGGAACAAGAAAAACAATTGATAATCAGTAAAAAAAGAAAAAAAAATGTCTTAAGACAAACAACTCAACCTATATACAGAAAATATACCTAAAATTGCACTACTTCGTCAAAAACAAACGGCTCAATTATAAAGCAGCCAACAAAAGGTCAACAAAATCTGCCAAAGTGGAATCAACACCACCTTGGTCCAGCTGAGCTGCTGCGTTCACTCCATTAAGTGAAGGAGGCTTGTTTCAACAAGGAGCACCAGTGTAGATATACGTCTGTGCCAACCCTGTATGTTAGGTGGTGTGACATACAGGCGTGACATATACAAATAAACTATTCTGTAGATTTCTTAACTTCCTCTTTATTCCTTCTCTTTTCCAGTAATTAAAGTGTTAGAAGTTCAAAAATACTCAAGTTGCAAACTTGCAAAATGTATTTAAAACATGGAAAAACCCATTGCCGGGCATCACAGATTAACAAGGTTTTTCTTTCATTACAGCAATGTTTAAAAAAACAATTAGAATGTGTTTTGTCAAGAAAGTGTATAACCTAATGTCATTTACTTGCTTTTTATTTTTATTTTATTAATAATAGTAATTAGAGTTCAATGTAAAATTTTAAAAGGAAGAAGCTTCATCAACTAAAGCAATTTAAAAGTGAAGGAATGGAAAATGTAACAAATTCAATCAAAATCACGCCGGAGAGTGGCGGGGAAAGCCAGGGTGCACAACACGCAGAACAGTGAAAAACTACCACTCAGTTCAACATTCGATGCTTCAGACTCCAGGAAAAAGTAATCCAAAAAGAAAAGAAAATTCCATTAAAAACAAATACCACTGCTAAAAACAAAAAATAAGCGTGAAAATTGCACTGCTTTACCAAAAACAATAGGTTCAATTGTAGCCTACCCTCTGGGCCCCTAACCCTATGAACAACAAATTTTCAAATAAAATTAAATACAATTATATTATAAATGGGGTCATTAAAATCTGCAATAGTACAATCGACACTGCCGTGGGCCAGCAGGTCCACAGAACACAATCCAGTAAATGCAGGGGGTGAAGTAGGTGCAGTCCTATAAGCTGTCCTGCGTGGATCTGTGGCCATGCCAGCCGTATATGCCATGTCACTGTTGGAGGGGGAGGCCTGCCGGCCACAACATGCCTCAGTACAAATAAAACATTCTGTAGATTTCTCTTCTTCCTCTTAATCCTATTTATTTGACACTAATTTAAGTGTGCATATTCCACAGATCCACAGATGATGCCATTTCTCACATCCCTGCACTCTTCCCTCACTCACATTGACAGCAATAACAGGAACTATGTAAGGCTGCTATTTTTTGACTACAGCTCAGCTTTCAATACCATAGTCCCCATAAAGCTAGCTTCCAAACTCATAGACCTCTGACTGAATTCTTCACTCTGCAAATGGATTCTTGATTTCCTCACTGGCAGACCTCAGGTGGTGAAACTAGGCCAGTACACCTCCAACTCCATCACCCTGAACGTTGGAGCCCCGCAGGGGTGCGTCCTGAGTCCCCTGCTTTACTCTCTCTACACACACGACTGCGTATCTACACACAGCTCCACATCCATCATCAAATTTGCTGATGATACTGTGGTTTTGGGCCTCATTCACAACAACAACGAGACCGCATACTTGGATGAGGTAGAGAAATTGACATCATGGTGCCAGGACAACGGTCTCTCTCTGAATGTAAGCAAAACTAAAGAACTGATTGTGGACTTCAGGAAGAGACAACAGCAGCCCTATAATCCTCTAATGATCAGCGGGACCCCTGTGGAGAGGGTGAGCAGCTTCAAGTACCTTGATGTAAACATCTCAGAGGACCTGACTTGGACTACTCACATTCAAACACAGGTTAATAAAGCAAAGACTGTACCATCTGCGACAGCTGAGGAAATTCAGGGTCTCACCAGCAATCCTGAAAACCTTCTATTCCGGTGCTATAGACAGTGTATTGACTCAGTGTATTTCATCTGGTATGGGAACAGCTCTAGTCAAGACTGCAAAGCCCTGCAGAGAGTTGTGCGCTTAGCTGAGCGCATTTCAGGATCTGCTCTCCCCTCCCTGCAGGACACCTACCTCAAACGCTGCAGAAGTAGAGCTGCAAAGATCATCAAAGACTCCACCCACCCCAGTAATCATATTTTCACTCTGCTGCCATCTGGTTAGCGCTACCGTAGCCTGATGGCAAAGACCGAGAGACTCAGGAGGAGTTTCTACCCCCAAGCCATCGGGCTCTTGGGCTACTTATCGGGCTACTTTACAGAAATATATTTTGTACATTTCCTGTGCTGCTTTACTTAATTATTGCAGTGTCCACGGAGCGGACCTGTCTTACATTTCACTACGGGTTGTATTTGCTAAATATAACTTTGTATGTGACAAATAAAGAATCTTGAATCCTACAATACTAAAGTTAAGAAATTGCAAAAACTATTTAAAGCCCCCACAAGAACCCATTCTTGCTGAGTACTGACCATCACAGATTAGCATGCATGCAGCTGACAGAAGATTTTATTTTAGTACAGCAATGTTTAAATAACCATAGGATTTGGAATACGTTTTTTCAAGACACCTAGTGTTATTTACTTGTCTGGTTTACAATACAGGTTTCAGATTCTCCTTATTCATGCAGTGCAGGTTATTAACAGAAAACACACAGTGTTTAAGGCTTCCCCAGAATCTTACTTCTTCTAAGTTTACAGAGATAATGAAACATATCTTACTATCACATAATGCTGGGGAGATGAGTGCACACCCTGTGTGCAGCATTTGCACACAGTCAGTTAGTAGCCAGTGCATGCACCCGTACATCATAAGTGCATAACTTACATTATCCTTACCATATGTCACAACACATTTACCGCACACACAACAATGGTATGTTCCATTTTCATGAGGGAGACGCACAAACCTCAAGGGAACTATAAAACACACCTACACTTCCCTTAAGATACAGCTTCTCCTCTCTAATACCCTTTATTGCCCTTAGTCACCTCTACTATACGGGCCCAGACAACCCAAAAACCTGAAGCACCTGTACGGGGCTCAGTGACGTGCGGTCAGATGAGGCAAGTGAGGCACAGCCACCTGTCATGATCGTAAAATAAATTAGAAAAAGGTAAATTAAGTAACCATTATTTTCCACTGACAAATGTTAAAGATATATCTTTAGTCAACTCTACACGTTTTCCCCGATTTCTGAGCTTAAAAAAGCTGAATTTGATATGCTGACGAGTCCTCATTACTAGCTCTTATAAATGTTGACATGTTTTCTTTTTTGAGAGATTATAAATTTTTACAGAATGGTCTTTTCTCTGAACTTGCACTTTGTTGACGGTCCCTTGGCAGCTGACTCGCTGCATGTCTGAATTCACTCTGTGTTAATATAAAATGATTGAGATACTTGCTGTCACATTTGAACGTTTATTAGGAGAGTTATTGAGGCCTGAAGTCTGAATCTGTGAATATCTTTCAAACTTTTCCGAACAGACTTTTTTTTTATTTTCATGGTGACAATAATAATAATAAAAAAAAAGTCTCCTACTTTTATTTTTGTTTTTATTTCACCCTCTCAGGTTACTGAGGGACATTGAGACTTCAAAGTGGGTCACAGAGACACAGAAACACGCGGAAGGAAGCGGCTGACAGACAGACGGAGCAGGAGAGAAGCTGCAGGAGAATCTTTGAACGAGCTTATGAACCCTGATTAGAGACGTGATTACCGATATTTCAGCCCAGTGGAAATTTCAGAATAAAAGCACTTCCTTTGTGGAAATACCAGTACTTGCGTTTTGAGTTACTAGTAACAAATCCAGCGCCTTGATTTTTTTTCTGTCAGCTGATTTCCAGCAAAAAATTCTCAAAATAAATAAACAAATAAATAAAAACAATTGTCTTTAATGCATCCTCTTCCTCCAAAATCAAACCCATAACTGAGTCTAGCTTTTTTTTGCCTATGATGTTAAAATTTTTATTTTTAGTCAAGTTTTTGTCACATTTTCAATGATACTGATAGAAATAACCTGTTGTCACTGTTGTTTTCTCTTTAATAATACACTTTATTGAAAATAAAAAAAAACAGTATTTGATCAAAGCTGTATTTATTTTAAGTTTGAATTTTGTTTTCGATTATTTTTTGCAGAAAGTCTGACAGCATCATTTACTATGTTTACAGTGTGAAATTCTTACTGTCTTTTAAAAATTTACATTCTTCTTTGTTTAAAGTGAGAGGAAAAATCTATTCACACTGCTGCTTGTTTATGATTAAAGAAAATATATGGCAATGTAGATATATCAAAGTTCTATTTTAAGGAAAGGAACTCATAAAATGGTAAAACTTTGTTTTCAGACAAACTTGATTGCAAACATGTTTTAGAAAAAACAAAACAAAATGAAGAAGTGACATAAGATGTAAAAAATCCCAGACATATAAATGTCCAAAACCTGTGTAATTATTAGTATCCCTTTAAAACAATCAATCATATTGTTTCCAGACTTTCATGGAAATGTGGGCGAAAATGTGGGTTTTATGTAGGGTAGGGTTGTGCCGATGGACCATACCATCGTCCATCGTGACGGGTGACTGACATCACGATGCAGAGGCACCATCGTGATGCCACGCCCCTGCCACGCTGCAAGTCAACACTATAAGCCGCGGATACATGAACAAAATATCTTGATCGGATCAATGGTCGGAAAAGAATACAACCATGTACATGAGCCCAGAAAATTGTTTTCAGATTATAAAAAAACGTTCCCATGGGTCACACTTTCGGTCGGAATAAATCATTCGCACATGCGCAGTAGTGTTTTAAAAACCGGAAGAGAAGATTAGTTCCGCCAAGCGGCTACATAGATAGATATGGCAGCTCGGTAATATACTAGATAATCTTTTAAACGTGCTTTTATTAATGTTACGGTTATTATGAAGCGCCTGTCCGCTCATCATTTTAATTGTAATCCGTGTGGTCAGTGCTTTTTCTCTTGAACGGAGCCGGAAAGAAGCCTGTATTAGCAGTATGCTAACAACACGGGCTAACAACATTAGCCTGAACATAAAATGTATCCTTGCGGGAAACACTGTAATCTGCATCTTGGCTGCACGTTAATATGTGGGAATAACATCAGCCTTAATTTTGTCGAGACACGACTGGAAACACAAATCCACGTTATTGTTTGAAGGGTTTTTTAAGGACTGAGCGACATTTCTGCTTTAAAGCTTAGCGCTCCTCAGCCGCTGTGCTGGCGCTCCGAGCCCTGACACACACTTTCACCGGGAGATCCAGTTCTCCTAAGTTTGGTAGCTCGTTCACGTAGAGCGGCGGGACGGATCACAGTCCTAAGTCACACGGAGCCTCTTTGAGCAGCTCTACTCTGCACAAAACAACAGGAAGACTGCAGCCGGAGGCAGCTTGTTCTGTTGTTGAGACATGAACTACTTGATTTTTATTTGGAATGGATACCAAACAGAAACTCTGAACCATGTTGCTGCCAGTAAGATATAAAAACGCGGATTGCTGTGCTTTTTAGCGGCTCAGATAAAAACGAGTCAAGCACGGCAGCGGTTAATGCGCTCAGCATCGGCTAAAATGCTAGCGGCAAAGCGGGCCAAAGTTCTGCACAACTTCCCAGCAACAGATTCTAGTTTAGCGACCTGTTGGATCAAAGGGATGTGTACAACGCTCTGAAAAAAGGCTGACACCGTCAGATCGTGGCGAGGAGCATTACAAGTTACTTCCGTGTGTGAGAAACATGGCTGCAGGCAAAGGTGCAGCAGAGCAGATATGTAAACAAAGCCCCTTTTTTGTCACATTAAAGCAACTTTCCTTCGTTCTGTCATGCTGCCTCATCGTCACAGTTTATTGTTTCTGGAAAAAATCTGTGTGTCACCCCCACCCCACCCTTTATTTTTGAAGCACCATTCAGGCCCCTGAACTGTTCAAAAGCACTAGAGCAGGGGTCACCAACCTTTTTGAGACTGAGGGCTATTTCATGGGCACTAAGTGGTATGAAGGGCGCCACAGGACCCGTTTACTAGAAACCTCCTAGCCCCCCCCACACACACAAACACAATTTGAGGACGCCCTTTTGTGTGCCCTATTTTTATTTGCTCATTTTACCCAAAAACATACATGAATTTTCTAGACTTGTATTACATGGGGGGGTCAAATTCAGTTGCAGAGGGGGCATAAATCCAAAACACACTTTAGATTGCGGGCCGAACAAGATAAACATTTACTGAACACACTAAAGCTGAACTTTTAAACCTTTAAAACTTTAACTTAACTTTAACTTTTTAAAGATAAATGTGAATAAAAAGACAGATATATTAATCCAGAATAATAAATATACTCTGTCAAATGATGCAAATATGAACAAAGTCAAGAAAATATTAATAATTAGTAAAAAATTAGTAAATAATCAAATTAGTCAGTTTTCTTTGCTCTTTTGTCATTTTTTTTAAGAGCTGAATTCCTGACATCATTTTTAGCAATAAGTTATTTTCTACTTGGTGTGTGATGTTCTGTGTGTGTCTCTGATCCTGTGTGAGTGTCTTTGGTCCTGTGTGTGTCTTTGGACCTGTTTGTGTCTTTGGTCTTGTGTGTGTCTCTGGTCCTGTGTGTGTGTCTTTGGTCCTGTGTGTGTGTCTTTGGTCCTGTGTGTGTCTTTGGTCCTGTGTGTGTGTCTTTGGTCCTGTGTGTGTCTTTGGTCCTGAGTGTGTCTCTGGTCCTGTGTGTGATGTCCTGTGTGTGTCTTTGATCCTGTGTTGATTACCTGGATCAGGTGTGTTTAGCCAATAAGGAGCTTCAAGGCCAAGTTGAATGGAAAACATGTAGGACACCGGCCCTTTGGGCCTGGAATTGGACACCCCTGCACTATCCTCTTACTTGGTGGCGGCCCCACTGGACATGTCTGAATCTGCTCCCCGTGCCCCATGCAAAGCACAGCACCGGTTTGTCAAGAACGACACTAAGTTAGCGGACAATCATCAGTCCATTTATTTTGTACACACCCACCACTAGCCAAACAGCATAAACTTCACTTCTACTCACAGCTTCCTCACTTATGGTGAGCGATTTAACACAACCAAGATTCCCCACTTCCCATGAGTCTTAAAAGCTGAAGGCGGGGCTAACCCCCAGATCGCCACAATATATTGATTTGCTATATGAGCAGTGCTATTTTTGGAGCATTCCCGTTAAATGATATTTACCCTTCCAATCATTTTTTACATTCTGGCTTTAACTGGGATAGTGAGCTTTGTGTCTTTAGCGGAAATTATGTAGAAACTGTGAAACATCTTTTCTGTGAATGTTTTCATGAAAAAGAGTTTTGGTCGTCTTTTTAAATTGGCTCAAATCCCAAAATATCATCATTAACCCTTTAAATTGGAATACAATAAAATTCCATTACAATTAATTGACAAAAATCTGGACTTTCTGATTAATGTACTGATTGTAAAGCATTTTATTCATACTTGTGAATTCTTAAAGGTGAAACCTCACATTAATGGATTACTCAACCGTCTCAATCTAATCTCTAAATCTTTACATGAATCATAAGAATGCACAGACATTGTGTAATTTATTTGATCTATTTAAACTTTTGTAATAGACCCTTATTTTTATTGATTATTTTATAAGTTATATTTGTTTTCTTATTTTTATTTTTTGTTTACCTTCATCTCAGAATTTATGTTGTTGTCATTGACCGACATGCCGTGATTGTTTGTTGAATATTTGCTTCAATAAAAAAGAAAAAAAAAGAAAAGAAAAAAAAAAGTTTTTTGGGTGCATTCCCTGCGGGCGCCACAAGGGGTGCTCGCGGGCGCATTGGCGCCCGCGGGCACAGGGTTGGTGACCCCTGCACTAGAGAAACTACATTAAGCACTGCAGAAAATAAACAGCATTTTATTTCCCCAATAGAAATTTATTGGTTAAGGCATATTCAATATTTGTTTTTTCTTACACTGAAAAATAGATTTTTTTGCAAATCAGACAATGTTGACTGTTGCCTTTCTATATTTTAACTTACCAAAATAAACAAACATTAAGCGAACAGCTCTGGGGCCTGTTTCAGAAAGGAGGTTCAACCAACTCTGAGGTTAAACTTGAACTCTGAGTTGGTCTACCGAGAGATTAACAACTCTGAGTTTTCTGTTTCAGAGAAGCTGATCGAAGTTGGGTTAATCAACTCTGAGTGGACTGAATCGGAGTTGAGCGTGCGCACCGCGACCATAAGAAGCCATTATTAATGGAGCGCAGATATTACGAGTCCCCATGGCAACCGTGGAAACAAAGAGGTCTGCATATTTTTCTCCAGCTGAACTTGACGTGCTGCTGCAGAGTTACAGTGAATATGAGCACATATTCCAGAAGAAAAGCAACATTGCTGCATCTGCAACACAGAGACAGTTAGCGTGGGAAAACATAGCTGCTCGAGTTAATGCGTAAGTTTGCATTTAAATCATTGTTATAAAATATTGGCTGTAATAACTTTTTAAAAAGCGTAAGGTGTGAAATTAAAAAATGGCGATATTTCGGTGTACTTTTGAAGTGTTATTCCTGGTGTAATTGCATGAAATGCTGCATAGTGTACAGAACCAACCGGGGGGGGGGCATTTAACGTTGGTAATGTTTAGAGGACTTTTTTTGTTAACCTTCCCCTCTTGCAAACGTTGGTCAGTTTAATATTAGTACATGCAAAAGTGACCTTTTGTCTACCTTTGTATTAATCATGTGGTATAGGTTTGTATTGGATTAAGAAAGTAAGCAGTACTAGCAAATTGTGTGTCCAAAAAGTAATTGTTACATGAATCTAATTCAATGTCCCTGATTTCATTTTCATGTAGATGCAATCCTGCAGGAATTAAAAGAACATGGCAGCTGCTAAAAATGAAGTATAAAACATAATTCAATCAGTTAAATTTGAGCATGTCATGGATGTAGGAGGAGGAGGAGGAGGAGGAGGAGGGTCCTTCAAACTCCTCTGCACGGATGAACACAGTTCAGTGACGTACAGTAAATGCCAGAGTGTTATTCTATGGAATTCATGTTGAATGAACAGGATTTAACCCCACACTACTGTATTAAACAAATTGAGAAAACTGATAAAGAGATGTCCTACTTAGATCGACAGATCCTTAAGTCAGATCTGGAAATTGAGATCCTAAAACACAAGCTACAGGTATGGTGTGTATTGTGATTGGTGAATTCTATAAAGGTTTTGGGAGAATATTGAATTCTTACTGTTGTTTTTCAATTTGTAGGAAATAAGGAAGACCAAATAAATTATGACTTGAATTTAATCATTGTGATATTCTTTTTTTATTTATCTTTTTTTTCTTGTTGTGGTAATTCTCTATGAATTAATGCAGCCTTCTCCTCTATTGGGTCCTCCTAAAAAGAACAAGTCATTCTTGTCTCTTAGCTTGTCTCTGTGTGACGGAATTGTGGGCAATGAAGGTTAAAGCGAAAAATACCGCTTTGTCTTTATAAAGGGGAGGGGACCGGCAGAAACCTTGAGTTTAGAGAATAAAACCTGCTCCCGACCAGGTTAGGTTCACAGCATAAGTAACCATGGACACTGACTCAGAGTATAAGTTACCTCACTTTCAGAAACGGGTTTGACTTACTCTGCTTTCTCTGGTTTAACAAACCTCCCATTCTGAAACGGAAAACCCAGAGTTTCCCTGATTTCAGGGTTAACGCACTCAGAGTTTACACTTAACCACCTTTCTGAAACAGGCCCCTGGTCATGTGAGAATCTAGAGCAGTGTTTTTCAACCAGTGTGCCGCGGCACACTAGTGTGCCGTGGAAGATGGTCAAGTGTGCCGTGGGGAATTGCCCTCATTAACTGATCTAAAAACATTTTCCATCTCCAGGATTTCAGCTCTCTGTTCATCCAAACAGGACTTGATAAAACACTGAGGAGTTAGGAATATAAAAGATCGTAAAATACTTTTTCTTTGCGTTTATTTTATTTTATTAAAGACATTTTGATAAGAATGACGTACCGAGATTCAGCTGCAGCCCCGGCTGTATTTTGTAAAAGTCCCGCCCCTTTAATTGTCTCCACCAATCATTCTTGAAGGCTTAATCACATGTCATCAGTCTGACCAATCAGAAGTGGTTAAAGTCTTCACTTCCTTGTCCTGATTTAGCTCGTAAAATCGCTCAGTTCTAACAAAAATACCAGCTAAAGCTCGTCTTTAGCGGTGTAGCTTTCCACAGAATCCGGTATCAGACCGTGGAACATTAGAACAAAACCATGAAGCTCAGAGACGTGATCTCCACCGGCCGTTTAATGCACTACATCTCCCATGATGCATTGGGTTGTGAGACTGACCGCGCACAAGATCTGTTGTTAAACGTCTTGAAACCAACGAACACACATCAAACTGTTTTCAAATCTTCTAACTTAACTTTTATTGCATCTTTTAGAAAAAAAACAGCTGCATTTTCCAGCTTTTTCTGCAACAATTATCTCAAAAATGCATGTGAGATTGTGGAGGGACTGTAGATCAATACAGACTATGAGTTTCTCCGTTTTTTTTTGTGTGTGTTTTTTTTTAATTTTTGGATCCTGGTGTGCCGCGGGATTTTTTTTAAGGTTAAAGTGTGCCGTGGCTCAGAAAAGGTTGAAAAACACTGATCTAGAGTACACATGTGACACTGCACGTATTTCACTGAGACACTTTATTATTTCCGTTTAGGATGACAGTGCATAGATCATTTTTATAGCCTTAGAAATGAAACCGTTTTTTAGTCACACTAGTGACCAGTACAGCAGAATTTAAAGTATTATTAAAAACGATCAAATTATGTTAAGTATCATTTGATTTGATTTGATTTATTTTTATTCCAAGCATTAATCGTAGTCAATCCCAAAAAAAGGAAAAAAAAACACAGATTTATGTAACTCATTACAGAAATGATGAAATGCAAACAGACAAAGACACACTTAAGTCACATTTGCTTCATTAAATATAGTGATCATTAACCAAAGTCAAGTGTTGCTTGAAAAGGAGTGGGAAGAAGCGAGTTCATATAATCCCACTCCTACTGAGTTATTTCACTCCACAGTTTTGCATCGATTTCGTCATCAGGTCCTGATCAGATCAAGTGCAGATTTTGTCAAGTAACAAAATCCAGTGCTTATTGAATATCTTCAGACAGAACTCCTACATCTTTTCAGTAAACAGTAATGATTCACACTGTAGGTGACTGATATGTAATAATCATTGATTATCATCAGAGGGAATGAAGTCTTCTTTGGCTTCCTGCTGTCCTGGGTTGGACCTAAAGGTCACCTGCAACGAACTGATCTCTACTTGACCTTCAGCAGTGTCTGTGGCAGAGTTGCACTCATGGTTTGTTCCTGTGTTTCCTGTTGTCCCCCTGAAATGTATCCAAAAACATGAAAAATGATTAATATTACTTTCAAAGTGTGCTCTCACTTCATAACAAAAGATTCCAGCACATTCAAAACCGCACGTCCACAACGCTATCTCGCTCGTTTTGGATGATCAGTGAATGCGATCAAACTTTTACTTAGACGGCATAAATTACGTGCTACTTTTAAAAAGTCCTTAAAAAGCAACGTTTTGGCTGCTGCTTTTATGACCACTTTCACTTGCCACAGACGACCCCTGACATAGAGGTTTAAAGGCAGTAAACCCTGATCTGAAGACAGCAGGTTTGGTTCCTGCCTTGTCTGGCCATGTGTTGAAGAGTCTTTGGGCAAGACATTGATCCTCACAGGTTTAGTTCCAGTGTTTGGAAGCACAGCCGCCATTAAAATGCAGTGAGTTTTCTTACCACAAGCTCAATGCAGACAGATTTGTTCATGGTTCTTTGCCGACGTTTATTCCTCCTGAGTCTTAAAATTAATTAATAAACAAGACTGTATGAGTAATTTTGACTAGTGTTACTTTTATAAAATGTTTGCCTTTTTTTGTGTTTCTTACCTGTGCAAATGGAATACTACAATTATGAAGCCAAAAATCGTGCCAATCAACAGAAGTTTCACAACTCCAATTCTACCTGTTGATTATGAAGATGCAGAATTTGTGTAAATAATTTATCTATACACAAACAGAAACACATACATATTCTCTTCTTACCCTTTGCAAGTGGTTTCTCAACCCAGCTCAGGTCGTCTACCAGAGGCCTGAGAGCAGAGGGTCTTCCAAAGTGTCTTTGCTGTTCCTAGCTCTTACTGGACTGATCTGCTTTATATAGCTACTATTTCAATTTGGGCTTTTCGCTACCCAAATAGCCCCCTCATCCGCGAATATTATGTTACTTCTTCTTTGTGACCAACATCGCAACAGATAAGCAATTTAATTTTGATTTGTTGTTCCAAGACTGTAGACCTGTAATTCATTATCAGATAATCAAAATAAAAAAGATTTTCGGCTTTCCGAACCATTTAAACAGCAGATTACTCTGTGATCACAAGAGATTATGTTTTCTTCAACAACGGAGAGCTTCCGTTAACAGATTTACAGCGCTGGAAAATAAAAGGCTGTTGCCTAACTGTATAATCGTATATTGTTGTCATTACAGAAAATCTCAGTTATGCGTGATGTAATGAAGGTTTGATCTCCATTTGATCAATTTTATATGTTGGCAACAGGAAAAGTATTGAGAACTGAGGGCTTTTGACTTTGAGGAGATGTCACGGAATAATAACATGTCTAAGCTAAGGGAGTTAATAAAGTGTCAACCCCCCCCCCCCCAAACTCCCCCAAACTGGACATGTGTCACCTGTATCACCGTAACATCCCATGCAGTGCAGCATTTTTGTGTGGTCAGTAAAGAGTGCACACATTCTTACTAATGACTGGAGTGCTGCGTAAAGAGCACTGCATGACATCATCCTTACAGTATTCTGACAAATACTTCATTATACACTTGCCACACGCACAACAATGGTACGTTCCATTCTCGTGAGGTGGCCAGACGAGCCTTAAGAGAACTTAAGACACATATGGCTTCCTCCCAAGATGCAGTCCCCTCTCTCTGCAACCCTCTATGGGCCTGAACAACAACAAAACCTGCAGGTGTGACAAAAGCACAAGATACTGGACATGACCCTCAAGCTCCTAGGAGTCTGCTAGAGGACCCAAACCTAAAGGGTAAGCAGGGAATTTATTTTCAACTAATTTTAATACTGATTATTTTGAAGACAAGAATGATTAAATGATTGTATGTTTACTTAAATTGCATTACATTCACTTACTATGAAACAGCCTGATGGGTTCAGAGATCCCTTGACCAATCTCATTTTCAGCAACACAATAGTACTCTCCTGCTTGGTCTGAGAAAACTGTGAAGTTATTTCCACTGGAGACTTTTTTATTTTCTGTTTTTTTGTACCAGACATAAGTTGCAGGAGGATAGCTCTGACTGCTGCAGCTCAGAGTCACTAAACGTTTCCCATCATGCAACAGCTCTTCACCTTTGATGATTGTCGTTTGTTTTGGAACATCTAAGCAGAATAAAGGAAGAGATGAAGCAGAGCAGCATTATGAGTTTAGTATTTCTATGTTTAGGAACAGGTGGTTAACATTTTATGTTGCCTTTTTTCTAATACTCACAATGGACTGTAATCTGTACAGGCTGGGATTTTCCTGTTCCAACATTATTTGTAGCTGAACAGCTGTACCATCCACTGTCAGAGGGATGGGCAGATTTCACAGAGTATTTCCTCTCAGAACTCACAGTCATTTCCCTGCCATCATTGGTCTTCTTCATCCAGATGAGTGAAGAGACGGATGGGTTAGAATGGAAGCTGCAATCCAATGAAAAAGACTGATTTTCCACCACAACAGATCCAGGCTTTGCTTCTACTTTCACATCTTTTGGAGAATCTGAATTTAAAAAAAAGAAAGAAAAAAAGTTGTAATTACTTTTTCATATTTAATTTATTTTCACTTTTTTTTTAACGGACATAGTTGCATTTTTATTTTGGTACTTCTAAAATATCAATTCACATAGACAAAACAGCCTTTTTGTCCACTGCAAGTTTTAGGATAACTGCAAACTTTAAAGTATATATATTGTCTTTTTTCTTTTCAAAATAAAATCAAAACAGGAAATGAAATCACATCCCAATATTTACTCACATTCAACTTCCAGTTTTATCTGATTGCTTGTCTGTTCTCCTTCCCTGTTTGAAGCTATGCAGGTGTAAGATGCCTCGTGAGCTAAGGTTACATTAAATGTGTGGCTGAAAACATTTGGATCATCACTGGATTGACTGAAGGGGATGTCCAATGATTGAGGAATCCACGTTGAAGACATGTTTAAAGTAATATTTGCAGGTGGAAAGCTCTCAGCTGTGCAGGTTACTGTGATGAGCTGACCTTCTCTGACCTTTGTGTCCATGGACAACAAGACGTTGGTGGGAGGAACTGAAAAAAAGAAATAAATCAATGACAATGGTTTGCTTGCTAAATATCAGTTTACAGAAAGCAGGTTAACACTGCTCTGGGATTATTTTTACAACTGATCTTTTAGAAAAAAGGTTAAAGATAATTTCCAACAATATCTGTTAGGTGTTGAAAGAATATAGAATTAAAAAAAACAAAACACTTGCCTGTTTTTCCGTTTAAAAATATGTCCAAATAATTGAAAGAGATGTGTTGCAGCTTGGAAATATTAATATTTCAACTGAAATATTCTCCAGGAAAGATATTTTAATAATAAGGGTAATTTTTCTGTCTTGGCATTGTTTGAACAATTTCAAGTCTTTACTATTTTGCTTTTGCATATGCTTGTTGAATGCAGCACAAAATCAGCTTGTAGGAAGTGTGTGCATGTGCATTTGCATGTGAGAGATGCGCTTTGAGATGTATGAGAATACGTTTTCTGCTCCAGTTGCCTCAGAAAAAAGTTTTAAAATATACTCAAATTGGGGCGAATAAAGTTGCCAACAGAAGATGGAGTTCTGTTTCAAGAGGGAAATATATTAACGTTAGGTCACTTTAATCCAAATAAATATATCAACAAGTTTTAAGGAAGATGAAATGCTTATGTATTTCACGGAAACCGCTTTTTATTACATTTTTTTTTTAAATTATAATGAATGTACCCATGTCAGAAACCTTAGCATGGACTCTGTAAAGAAATATATAAACGTATATAAAGACATATATATTTTTTGCTCCTCCCCCTGCAAAAGAGTGCAGACGCTTTTTTCCCTGCTCCTGCCGCTTCCTGCTTTATTTGCTTTTTAATCATTTAATTAATCATTTTTAATCATTTTACTTCATCTACACATCCTGGAATATCAGACTGGTCATCCTTTTTTGTGACTTCCACCTATACAAATCAATATTTTTACAGTTCTATACCTCTGACAAGCCAGCGACTTGAAGAAAAACAAACTCCCACTGTGACCGCTGTCGGATCTACCAACAAGAAATAAAAGAGCTACCAACAAAGATATTTACTTTGGAAACTGAAAATGGACTTCACAAGACCCTTCCAGTAACATCGGGTGGTAAGAAGCCTGCTCTTACAACATACAAGAAGAATAACAGTGACATAGACCTGAGTGATGTTGTGTCCTTTCCGAAACTTTGTGCGGAGGAACTCTGTGTTAAGCCAAAGCGTAAAGATGACAGAACATCAGAAGTAAAGCTCACAAACAGATTTTTACCCCTAACATAATGTGATGTTAAAGAACAAAGTGAAATTGGACCTCAGAATAGAAGTCATAATGTTGGCAACAAAGCACAGGCAGAAAGAAAATCTGTGCCAAACGTCAAGGTCAGAGATACGCTGCTGCTTGGAGATGGCGCTATCAGTGGAGTCAGCCACAGAAGAATTATGTTGCCTGAGTTCTACTGTTCCAGTGATTGCAGGACTCTTATCTAAAGTCTTGTACCAAGGAGTTAAACGAATAATCATCATGTAGGTGCTGTCCATATCAGAAAAGAACAATCTGAACTTTTGAAAAAAGACTTCATGAAGTTATTTGAAGAGATTGACAAAGTAGAGGTTGAAGCATTCATCAGTGGACCTCTTCCTAACATCGATGGGGTGTCACTCAAGTTCAGCCGTCTGTTTCAGCTGAACAATTGGCTCTCCAGAGAGTGTGCTTCCAGAGGACTCCATTACATTGAGAACTTCAATATATTCTGGAAGCGAAAGGACCTATTCATGGGAAGAGGCCCACACCTGAACAGAGGTGGAGCAAGAGAGTTAGTGAAGAACCTCCTCCACGCTCTGGGGCATAGAGGCCAAGGCCCTGAAAAGGCAGTAAGGAAGGACCAAGCCAGTGTCCCAGGAACCACAGCACAACGGCAACAACAACTACCTCCACCACCACCGGTCAAAGACTTGGATCCGGCAGCACCAGCACCACAACCACCTCCATCTAAGGACTCAGCTGCACCAGCATCACAGCAACCACCTCCATCTAAGGACCCAGCCTCAGAACCACAACAACAACCACCAGATTTGGCCCCAGAAATACCACCATCTGACCAGCTGTGGGCGCCCCCTGCTACATCCACTCCTAGTGAACACTTACTTTCCTTTTCGTTCCCCCCCACTTTCACCCATGGCCCTACCTAGCCATTTTGATAGCCTCATTAAGTCAGGAATTAAGATGCTCCCCTAACACCTGTGAGCCTCACACCACACAGGAGCTCTCCTACCCCTCCAGCGCCCCCTCCTTATCCTTCAACCAAAGTCCCTCCAACACGGCCTTCATCCAAACCCCCTCCAACACGCCCCCTCCGTCGTTCACCCAAATCCCGTCCAGTTCCCACTCCTCCCGGTCCATCACCCAAACTACCCTCAACTCGACCTCTCCTGCGCGCATCTAGAGGTGCTATTCCCCGGAGCTAGGATGAAACGGGCCCCCAGTGTCCTAGGAAAGGTTATGTCAAACTGGGGCCCTGTGATGAACAGCTTCCTTCTGGTGCTATACCTGTAGTTACACCACGTAGAATGCGAAAAAGGGCAGTTAGACTGTCCAATCAAAGAAATCTAGTTCATATCCCTTGCAAGAAGGTTTTGACCAGTCCCAAGGAAACTAAGCTCAAACTTGCTGCACTCAATGTCAGATCTTTATGCAACAAATCATTTTTAATCAATAATCTTATCTCTTTTTTTAATCTTGATTTTATGTTATTAACTGAAACATGGCTTGACAAAAACACAGGAAACATAGTTCTAGTCACATCAACCCCCCCCCCCCCCCAACTACAAACATGAATCGGAAATGCGAGAACATAAAAAGGGTGGAGGCGTTTCTGCACTGTTTAGAGATAATATTGCAACCCACAGACTATCATTTCATGTGTTTTCATCATTTGAGTATATGTCCTTTAAGATTGAGTTAAAACAAACTCTTCCCTTACTCTGCATAGTTATGTACAAGCCTCCTCAGCACAGCCAAAGTTTCATTGATGATTTCACTGAAATGCTCTCAGTTGTGTGCACAGACTTTGATGGTCTAGTCATTACAGGTGATTTTAAAGTTCATGTTGATAATGTCAATGACAGAAATGCAAAAGAGCTCAATGCTGTCCTTGAA
This sequence comes from Oryzias curvinotus, assembly GCA_023969325.1. NCBI lineage: Eukaryota > Metazoa > Chordata > Actinopteri > Beloniformes > Adrianichthyidae > Oryzias > Oryzias curvinotus. Next base: position 28,002,544 of record CM043721.1, read on the forward strand.
ACCTTTGGTCTAATTCAGCATGTGAGTTGCCCCACCCACAGCAGAGGGCACACTCTGGACCTGCTCATCACAAAGGGGGTTATTATTTACAATGTCAGTGTGGTTGATGTCGCCCTCTCTGATAATTTCTGTGTATTCTTTGACCTGTCTGTTGCTCCCAAATCACCGCCTGGCCCTGCAGTTGTCCAAAGGAGACAAATAAATGAGAGCACTAGGGCACAGTTTGTAGAAATGATAAACCCTGAAAACGCCTCTGGTGCCAATGTTGATGAAATGCTGAATTCTGTTACTTCTAGCATCTTGAATGTTCAGGATGATATTGCCCCTATGAAGGTTAAATTGAGAAAACATAGACAGAAAGCTCCCTGGAGGAACGATGATCTAGTCAGGGCACAGAAACAACACTGCCGCAGAGCTGAGCGAAAGTGGCGCAAGTCTAAACTCCAGGTTCATTATGGAATGTATAAGGGGGAGTTGTATACTTACAACCAGATCTTATGCAGAACAAGGGAAAGGTACTTCTCTGAAATAATTGGAATTTGCAGCAGCAACTCTCGTGCCCTGTTCACAACAGTTAACAGATTAACTAACCCTCCAACCCAGCTACCAATAGAACTGGTTTGTACACCTAAATGTAATGAGTTTGCTGTATTTTTTAATGACAAGGTTCAGGGCATTAAAAAAACCATCAACTCCACAACACATATAACTATCCAACGGCCACCTACTCACTGTAAGCTGACTCACTTTGTACCTGTCACTGACCAAACTGTCCAAGAGACTATCACCCGTCTGAGCTCGTCTACATGCTGCCTTGATGTGTTACCCACTAGATTTCTAAAGTCTGCCCTGAACAGTGTGTTGCCACCAATTACTCAAATAGTTAACATGTCTCTTCAATCTGGAATATTTCCAGAGGCCTTAAAAACTGCAGTCATTAAACCCCTCCTGAAGAAGAGCGGTCTTGATCCCAATGTACTGAATAATTACAGACCTATCTCTAATCTGCCATTTTTAGGAAAAGTCCTTGAAAAAGTTGTGTCCCAACAGCTCACTGACTTTCTCTTAAACAATTCATTTGATGTTTTCCAGTCAGGTTTTAGACCCCATCATAGCACAGAAACTGCTCTTATCAAGGTAACCAACGACATCTGCCTGAACACTAATGATGGCAAAGTCTCTGTCTTAATCCTGCTAGACCTGAGCGCTATCAAGTCAGTAACATCAGCGGCATTTTACCATCTGAAAAACATTGCCAAAATCAAAAACATAATGTCAAAGCCAGACCTGGGGATACTTATTCATGCATTTGTCTCCAGTAGGTTAGACTACTGTAACGGCCTGCTCACCGGCCTCTCCAAACGAGCTGTAAAACAGCTTCAGTGCATCCAGAATGCTGCTGCTCGAGTCCTGACCAAAACCAGGAAGTATGATCACATTAGTCCTGTGCTCAGGTCTCTGCACTGGCTCCCTGTACCTCAAAGAATAGATTTCAAAGCAGCTCTGCTTGTGTAAAAGTCTCTCCATGGCCGCGCACCAAAGTACATCTCTGACATGTTAGTGCCATATGAACCATCTCGTACTCTGAGGACCTCAGGGTCCGGCCTCCTGTTGATTCAGAGTCAGAACTAAACAAGGGGGAATCAGCGTTTCATTCTTCTGCAGCTAAAATCTGGAACAGCCTCCTTGAAGTCATAAGACAGGCCTCTTCTGTGTTCATGTTCAAATCTAGACTTAAAACATTTCTGTTTAGCCGTATATATGACTGAAAGTTCCTATCTGCACTTTTCTTCCCTTCCTTTCTTTTTAAATCAATTTTCTATTTTTTTTCTTCTTTTCTTTTAAAGTAAATTTTACGTTGATTATTTCTATAATGTATTGTGATTTTAATGCATTTTTCTGTTTTGTGAAGTACCTTGAATTACTTTGTGTACAAATTGTGCTATAAAAATAAACTTGCCTTGCCTTGCCTATAAACCTCTGCTTTTCTTATGTTTACTCTTATTTTTGTAGTATTTTTGGGGGTTTTGTAGTATTTTTTTAACTATAATTTATTTAGATTTCTGAATCTGTTCTGATTTTGCCAAGGTGGCCTTCATTGTTAAAACGAGCCAATTATTGTAACTATGTTTGAAAAAAGGAAGCAGATAAATAGAAACAATGAAAGAGCAGATTCACAAAGATTAAAGAGGAAGCAAATCACTAACACAGCACTTGTATGCAGACAGGCTGACTATGGTTCCCAGCACCAATGATGTTGGTTGCATTGCAAACATAGCATGCTTCATCTTCTCTTTGAACCCAAGTCAGATTCAGTTCATGTTCATTTGCTGCTAGAATTGTCCAATCAGAGGGCTTAGACTTATTGTAGCGGTACCAGGAGAACCATGGCTTTGGGTTTGCATCAGTGTAACAGACAAACGATATGTTGCTGTTAAGCTTTACGTTGTATTTATCATCATCACGCAGGATAATTGTGCTCTGAGGTTTGACTAGAATAAAATATATAAGGTTTAGAAAACAAGATTTCTTAAAGAAAAAGGTTTTGAATCATGTAACAAATGAAGATTCTTAGCTTACATTGAACATCAAGGTGATATCGTTGTGAGGATCCAGAACCCACAGAGTTTGTAGCTGTGCATCTGTAGTTGCCTCTGTCTTCTGGTTTGACCCTCAGTTTATATGTCCGACTTTTCTGAAGAGGCAAAGAGCTGGATTCTTTGATCCAGGAAAAGCTGTCAGGCTGTGGCTTGCTTCTTTTCACTACACATTCTAGTGTAACCTCGTCTCCTTCTTTAATGTCTTTGAAGCCTCTATTGGGATTCTGCCATTTCATCTGAACCTCAACTTCAGGTTTATCTGTGGACCAAGATGCAACACAGACAAAAAAATCAACCAAGACTCATTAGTGATGAAAATGATGACATGAGATATCCAGTAAAGCACATAACCATTCATCATATTTTTCAGACTATGAGTCATACTGGAGTATGGAGTTTTTATATGGTATAAATCAGTGGCAGACCATGTATTACCCACCTGGGCCTGCAGTAGAGCTACGTCTGAATCACTGGGTTAACAGCAAAACAGAAGGTGAGTAAAAAAGAGATTTATATATATATTTTAAATTTTTTTAATGAAACGGCAACAGATTATGCTAGCATTTTGTAGCTGTTAAACGTAAAATGTCTTTTAAGGCGTACGTACGTATCGTATGCTGTTGAAATATGATATCAAAGTAAGTAAACATATGTGACTGACAAACAGTCTCACATAGTTTCAAGTTGTGCATTTCCGCACACTCACTGCAGTTTTGTTTGCATGCAGCCTGTTTACATTCAACTACCTGATCATCTCATTTCTGGAGATTTAAAGACGTTTTATGTTCAGAAAATACTACTGGACTTGTTTTTATCCAACAGATTGTTGTGTTTAGTGGGTGACTGTAATGGCCACCGATCTTTCTTTTGCTTTTATTACAATAATTTAGCTCTCAGGCGTCCTGTCACGTCACTTTATATACATTAATCGTCTCTTACATTGAACATCAAGGTGATATCGTTGTGAGGATCCAGAACCCACAGAGTTTGTAGAGTTTTATTACAATAATTTAGCTCTCAGGCGTCCTGTCACGTCACTTTATAGTATTTAATTGTCTCTTACATTGAACATCAAGGTGATATCGTTGTGATGATCCAGAACCCACAGAGTTTGTAGCTGTGCATCTGTAGTTGCCTCTGTCTTCTGGTTTGACCCTCAGTTTATATGTCCGACTTTTCTGAAGAGGCAAAGAGCTGGATTCTTTGATCCAGGAAAAGCTGTCAGGCTGTGGCTTGCTTCTTTTCACTACACATTCTAGTGTAACTTCGTCTCCTTCTTTAATGTCTTTGAAGCCTCTATCTGGATTCTGCCATTTCATCTGAACCTCAACTTCAGGTTTATCTGTGGACCAAGATGCAACACATCAGACAAAAAAATCAACCAAGACTCATTAGTGATGAAAATGATGTTATGAGATATCCAGTAAAGCACATAATAACCATTCATCATATTTTTCAGACTATGAGTCATACTGGAGTATGGAGTTTTTACATGGTATATATCAGTGGCAGACCATGCATTACCCACCTGGGCCTGCAGTAGAGCTACGTCTGAATCACTGGGTTAACAGCAAAATAGAAGGTGAGTAAAAAAGAGATTTATATATTTATAATTTTTTTAATGAAACGGCAACAGATTATGCTAGCATTTTGTAGCTGTAAAATGTAAAATGTCTTTTAAGGCGTACGTACGTATCGTATGCTGTTGAAATATGATATCAAAGCAGCCTGTTTACATTCAACTACCTGATCATCTCATTTCTGGAGATTTAAAGACGTTTTATGTTCTGAAAACATTACTGAACTTGTTTTATCCAACAGATTGTTGTGTTTAGTGGGTGACTGTAATGGCCACCGATCTTTCTTTTGCTTTTATTACAATAATTTAGCTCTCAGGCGTCCTGTCACGTCACTTTATATATATTAATCGTCTCTTACATTGAACATCAAGGTGATATTGTTGTGAGGATCCAGAACCTGCAGAGTTTGTAGCTGTGCATCTGTAGTTGCCTCTGTCTTCTGGTTTGACCCTCAGTTTATATGTCCGACTTTTCTGAAGAGGCAAAGAGCTGGATTCTTTGATCCAGGAAAAGCTCTCAGGCTGTGGCTTGCTTCTTTTCACTACACATTCTAGTGTAACCTCGTCTCCTTCTTTAATGTCTTTGAAGCCTCTATTGGGATTCTGCCATTTCATCTGAACCTCAACTTCAGGTTTATCTGTGGACCAAGATGCAACACATCAGACAAGAAAATTAACCGAGACTCATTAGTGATGAAAATGATGACATGAGATATCCAGTAAAGCACATAACCATTCCCCATATTTTTCAGACTATGAGTCATACTGGAGTATGGAGTTTTTATATGGTATATATCAGTGGCAGACCATGCATTACCCACCTGGGCCTTCAGTAGAGCTACATCTGAATCACTCAACCCCTCATTAACCGTTTTATAATGCAGAAACAAGCTTTGCATTGCATATTGAAAATTCCTGTAGCCACAATAAGTACCTCTAAAAAACAGAATAAACAAAACAGTGCCTGGTATATAAGTGAATAAAAATGTAGATACTCACATGATACATTAATGATTACTTTTCTAGACTCTCCAGTTCCTGGTATGTCACATTTACAGGTGTAAGATCCAGAGTTGGATTCTTTTACAGGTACAAAGTCGAGTGGAGCTCCGTCACTATACCACTGGCCGTTTTTCTTCCAGTGAAATTTGGTGCTGGAAGTTGACTCTGGGTGAGTGCAAATACGATGCACAGATTCTCCTTCTATTACATTTAATATGATATCTTCCTGTTCATCTTTAGGAACCACTGTGTTGACAAATTTGACACACTTAAAAGGTTATCAGCCAGCACAAAAAAAAAAACATTTAGTCTCAGGCAAAAAAAAAAATGCTGAAAGATGTCTGTTGAAAATGGCAAAAAGTTAGGAAGGAACCACTTTTTTTGGTTATTAGGTTTTAATGTTTTTTTTCCATCTCAAACTGTATCAAGTTAAAAGACTGTATGATGTGTGACTGGATTTGTGTTATTTGATCTTTTACAACAATTGAAATAAACTTCTATAGTTTATAAACTTACGTTTAACAGTTAGGTAAACTCTCTTCATCAAATATTTGTCCTTGTTCTCTGATGTTTGACAGGAAAACTCCCGTCCGTCATCTCTCCAGCTAGCAGTAAAGCTGTATGAAATGCTCTTAGCTTGTCCAGAACTCTGGGAGACTCTTCCAGATGAAGAGTCCATCCGTAGGTTTGAAGGACATGTATGTGGCGTGGAGCATGTGAGCGTGACCTTTTCAGAATCCAACACCACAGGTGGCTCCTCAAACGTGATTGGACACGGATTATCTGAAAACACAACAACCAAATGCTAAAAAATATGGAGTTTGGAGTGTGACTGTTTGAGGTAGTGGACAGGTATCTTTTACATAGAGAAGCAGTTCAAACAGGTAACAAGTGGAGGACAGAGGATCCTCTTACAGAAGAAGTTACTGGTCTGTGAGAACCAGAAATCATGCTATTGACCAAATGACCAAACATTTATTTTCCCCCATAATTTGAAAATAAATTCTTTAAAAATCAGACAATGTGATTTTCTAGAAAGTATACTAACTGAATACTTCTTCAGAGTAAATTGGAACAATAGATTATTGTACAGATAGTATATGAAAAGGAAACTTTGAGTATACTGGCTCACTTTTAAGAATGCTTGTAGTACAATTAAAAAGACTACTTTTTGCTAAGGGAAGCAAAAAAAAGTGTTCTATCTTAAATTTGAAATGTTCTTGGCAATATTTTCAAATATTTGTTACAATATAATTTTAAACTTAAATTTCTATTGTAGCCATAATTTGGGGTATGTTGTACACTTACCAACAACGGTTAGATTTGCTGCTGGGTTTGTCGTCCATTTGACATTTTCGGATTTCCCAAAGAATCTCAGCGAATAGCTTCCACTGTCATTTTTAGTTAGTCCACAGATGAAAATGTTGCAGATCTGTTCTGGTTGGCGAGTTTTTTGACTTGTGGGTAAAAAATCAGAAAAGTTTACTCTGTTTTTGAAGAGTGAACTGACAGGCCACTTTGATTCATTGGTGCTGTAAATGACAGTGCCAGTAAAGCCATGTTCTCCAGTCCTATTTTCATCCTTCAACCAAAACCAGTCTGCACCTTCAACAGAAATATCTGCACTTTTGGGTTTACATTTGATGTGGACACAAGAGCCTTTCATGGCTGTGAGCTGGGTCGTCTCTAAGACTAAAGGATTTTCTTGGTAAGAAAACACATCTGTAGGATTGAGAAAAAGTAGTAGGATATTGTTAATAAAGTTCAACACCAATATTTTTGAATAAAATCTTAAATGGTGGTAAAAAATAACTTACTTTTCACAACAGAAAGAAACACCAACCACCAAAACATGTGAGCATCCATGTTTCAAGCTGGACAAAAACAAACATTGTGTTTGTAGTACACCTAAATTTAAAGCATTCCTGTGCAAATGTTTTAATAATAGTTTATTACAATTTAATCTGAAACAAAAAAATAGTAAGAGGCTTAATCGACTTCAGCAATTTAAAAGCACAGAGGTGGGAGCTTACCAAAACCAGTTCAAACCCATGCATGGGGAGTGATGGGGAAGGTCAGGTAGCGCCACACGCTGAAGAGAAAAACTACCATCACCTTTCAGTCCAACATCCGAGGTGCCAGAAACCTGGAACAAGAAAAACAATTGATCATCAGTAGAAAAAGAAAAAAAAATGTGTGAAGACAAACAACTCAACCTATATACAGAAAATATACCTTTAAGTTGCACTACTTCGTCAAAAACAAACGGCTTCAATATAAAGCAGCCAACAAAATCTGCCAAAGTGGAATCAACACCACCTTGGTCCAGCTGAGCTTCTGCACTCAATCCAATAAGTAAAGGAGGCTTGTTTCAACAAGGAGCACCAGTGTAGATATACGTCTGTGCCAACCCTGTATGTTAGGTGGCGTGACATACAGGCGTGACATATACAAATAAACTATTCTGTAGATTTCTTAACTTCCTCTTTGTTCCTTCTCTTTTCCAGTAATTAAAGTGTTAGAAGTTCAAAAATACTCAAGTTGCAAACTTGCAAAATGTATTTAAAACGTGGAAAAACCCATTGCTGGGCATCACAGATTAACAAGGTTTTTCTTTCATTACAGCAATGTTTAAAAAAAACAATTAGAATGTGTTTTGTCAAGAAAGTGTATAACCTAATGTCATTTACTTGACTGGTTTAAAACCCAGTGCAGGTTCTGATGAAAAAAATGTGCTTTTTATTTTTATTTTATTAATAATAGTAATTAGAGTTCAATGTAAAATTTTAAAAGGAAGAAGCTTCATCAACTAAAGCAATTTAAAAGTGAAGGAATGGAAAATGTAACAAATTCAATCAAATTCACGCCGGAGAGTGGCGGGGAAAGCCAGTGTGTACGACACGCAGAACAGTGAAAAACTACCACTCAGTTCAACATTCGATGCTTCAGACTCCAGGAAAAAGTAATCCAAAAAGAAAAAAAATCCCCTAAAAACAAATACCACTGCTAAAAACAAAAAATAAGCGTGAAAATTGCACTGCTTTACCAAAAACAATAGGTTCAATTGTAGCCTATCCTCTGGGCCCCTAACCCTAAGAACAACATATTGTAGTGGCGGCCATGTGCAATTCAGGTCTGTAGCAGCAGGGGATTGTGGGACGTGGTCCCCTGATCTAATTAGGGCTCAGCAGGAGCGTTTCTTTTTGCCCATGTTCTTTCCAAATGGCAGTTTTGTTGTCTCACCTTAGTTCATTCTTCCTGTTATGTTTGTTTCTTGTTGTTGCAACTTGAGTGTGGGAGGGGGAGAGGTTGATGACCCCTGTGCATTGTTCACTGTTGTGTGTGTTCAAAAATAAATGGGCTTGTTATGCCAGAAAGAAGACTGAACTCTCAGCTTCACTTTCTGCCTCCTCCTCATTGAGACTGTTCGGAGTTGTGTGGTGTATGGGACACGGATAGTTCTCCAGCTCAGCGAGATTGATTTACAGCTGAAGTGGTTGACAGCTTGGCTCGCATACTTCCCGCTGCAAGTGCCGTACCTGCTGGGTGCTACAATATTTTAAAATAAAATTCAATACAATTATATTATAAGTGGGGTCATTAAAATCTGCAATAGTACAATCGACACTGCCGTGGGCCAGCAGGTCCACAGAACACAATCCAGTAAATGCAGAGAGTGAAGTAGGTGCAGTCCTATAAGCTGTCCTGCGTGGATCTGTGGCCATGCCAGCCGTGTATGCCATGTCACTGGAGGACGGGGAGGCCTGCCGGCCACAACATGCCTCAGTACAAATAAAACATTCTGCAGATTTCTCTTCTTCCTCTTAATCCTATTTATTTGACACTAATTTAAGTGTGCATATTCCTACAATACTAAAGTTAAAAAATTGCAAAAACTATTTAAAGCCCCCACAAGAACCCATTCTTGCTGAGTACTGACCATCACAGATTAGCATGCATGCAGCTGACACAAGATTTTATTTTAATACAGCAATTTTTAAATAACCATAGGATTTGGAATACGTTTTTTCAAGACACCTAATGTTATTTACTTGTCTGGTTTACAATACAGGTTTCAGATTCTCCTTATTCATGCAGTGCAGGTTATTAACAGAAAACACAGTGTTTAAGGCTTCCCCAGAATCTTCCTTCTTCTAAGTTTACAGAGATAGTGAAACATATCTTACTATCACATAATGCTGGGGAGATGAGTGCACACCCTGTGTGTGCAGCATTTGCACACAGTCAGTTAGTAGCCAGTGCATGCACCCGTACATCATAAGTGCATAACTTACATTATCCTTACCATATGTCACAACACATTTACCGCACACACAACAATGGTATGTTCCATTTTCATGAGGGAGACGCACAAACCTCAAGGGAACTATAAAACACACCTACACTTCCCTTAAGATACAGCTTCTCCTCTCTAATACCCTTTATTGCCCTTAGTCACCTCTACTATACGGGCCCAGACAACCCAAAAACCTGAAGCACCTGTACGGGGCTCAGTGACGTGCGGTCAGATGAGGCAAGTGAGGCACAGCCACCTGTCATGATCGTAAAATAAACTAGAATAGGTCAATTAAGTAACCATTATTTTCCACTGACAAATGTTAAAGATATATCTTTAGTCAACTCTACACGTTTTCCGCGGTTTCTGAGCTTAAAAAAGCTGAATTTGATATTCTGACGAGTCCTCATTACTAGCTCTTATAAATTTTGACATGTTTTCTTTTTTGAGAGATTATAAATTTTTACAGAATGGTCTCTTCTCTGAACTTGCACTTTGTTGACGGTCCCTTGGCAGCTGACTCGCTGCATGTCTGAATTCACTCTGTGATAATATAAAATGATTGAGATACTTGCTGTCACATTTGAACGTTTATTAGGAGAGTTATTGAGGCCTGAAGTCTGAATCTGTGAATATCTTTCAAACTTTTCCGAACAGACTTTTTTTTTATTTTCATGGTGACAATAATAATAATAAAAAAAGTCTCCTACTTTTATTTTTGTTTTTATTTCACCCTCTCAGGTTACTGAGGGACATTGAGCTTTCAAAGTGGGTCACAGAGACACAGAAACACGCAGAAGGAAGCGGCTGACAGACAGACGGAGCAGGAGAGAAGCTGCAGGAGAATCTTTGAACGAGCTTATGAACCCTGATTAGAGACGTGATTACCGATATTTCAGCCCAGTGGAAATTTCAGAATAAAAGCACTTCCTTTGTAGAAATACCAGTACATCCTCTTCCACCAAAATCACGCACCCATAACTGAATCTAGCTTTTTTTGCCTATAATGTTAAAATTTGTATTTTTAGTCAAGTTTTTGTCACGTTATCAAGCTATTTCAGTCAGACAACTCTTTGCAGTAAGAAATATTTATTTGACATTTTCCACATACTTTAGTTGGCATTCACAACTTTTGGTTTGGCATAAGGCTCCGTTCAATTCCATGAGAGATTTCCATAAAACTTTTTGGGTAACAAAACCCCCCCTTTACGGAGCCCACAGGTGGAAGCCGGGGAGGAGGGTGGGGCGAAGAATGAGCGCTGAAGGTAAGAAAGAGAATGAACGCCTGCGCACCTGGGCTTAAATAGGACGCTGAGCAGGTGCGTTAATTGACTGGACCGCCCTAGGGTAAGCTGGAAACACTGCTACGAGTTGTCGCCCGAAATACGATTACATCGTCATTTCAGTCAGACAACTCTTTGCAGTAAGAAATATTTATTTGACATTTTCCACATACTTTAGTTGGCATTCACAACTTTTGGTTTGGCATAAGGCTCCGTTCAATTCCATGAGAGATTTCCATAAAACTTTTTGGGTAACAAAACCCCCAACACCAAGATCATCCAGAAGAAGAAGAAGAAGAAGAAGAAAATGTGAATGTGAATGTATAATCAGTGTGTAAATAAGATGAGGTGTGTTTTCGGCGGCATTCCATTTTCACTTCATTTCATTTCATTTTCCAGTATGACTGCTATGTGTTTACCCGGTACCATTGACCGTTGGGCCGCTCCCTTCGAGAACCACTCTACGAAGGGAACATACTATCTAGTGTATCTGCTATGTGTTTACCCGGCACCATTGACCGTTGGGCCGCTCCCTTCGAGAACCACTCTACGAAGGGAACATTCTATCTAGTGTATCTGCTATGTGTTTACCCGGTACATTGACCGTTGGCCGCTCCCTTCTAGAACCACTCTAGGAAGGGAACATACTATCTAGTGTATCTGCTATGTGTTTACCCGGTACATTGACCGTTGGCCGCTCCCTTCGAGAACCACTCTACGAAGGGAACATTCTATCTAGTGTATCTGCTATGTGTTTACCCGGTACATTGACCGTTGGCCGCTCCCTTCGAGAACCACTCTACGAAGGGAACATTCTATCTAGTGTATCTGCTATGTGTTTACCCGGTACATTGACCGTTGGCCGCTCCCTTCGAGAACCACTCTACGAAGGGAACATTCTATCTAGTGTATCTGCTATGTGTTTACCCGATACATTGACCGTTGGCCGCTCCCTTCGAGAACCACTCTACGAAGGGAACATACTATCTCATGTATCTGCTATGTGTTTACCCGGTACATTGACCGTTGGGCCGCTCCCGTTCACGGGGAGCATACTATCTGAAGAGAGAGGGAAGAATGAAGGGGAGCCAACATAAAATTACTCATACCTGATCTTAGAACGTAGCTCACTTCCCCAAAACAAAACGCTGTGCAGAACTAAAATTTAAACCGCCAAGCAACCCGTATGATACACTAACTTAACATCCAAACCAAAGCTTCCGATGGCGCAGTAAGACAAGCTGAACAGCCATTAATCGAACTCTATTAAGCGAAGAACAAGCTTTATGGCCATAACGTCTTCCATTGAGGCAACTGATATACACGAGCTTAAGTCCATCCATTATTTTTTGAAGCTCCCAATGACAGTACAACGAACGAGCTTAATAGCCATAATTTTCTCCATTAGGCATAACAACTATAAGCGCTCAAGGAACATATTTAATGGAGAGCCCATCCAACAGTAAAACGAGTTCAACGCCCATAATTACTAAGCGTCGACGCCCATAAGTACCATGCTTCATTGGCATATTACAAAATTGGCTTAAGAACCAAGCTCCAGCGCATACATGATACAGCTTAGAACATCCTAAATTTTTGAGGCTTCCACCTGGCTATAATTTTCTGTAACATCTATAAGCGAAGAATTTACATTCATTCTGCTGTTGACAATGATTGATTAATTCAGTCAGAAGTGTCATTGGAATGCAGAGGAGGTCCACCGCCCCGTCACTTTCAGTGCAGCAATAGGTACGTCGAGCAGTCATCGGTGCAGCACCAGATCAAGGAATGCAGGGGAGACAACACTTCCTGGAAACGGAGAAGCTGATCGGGGCGTAGGGGTGTGCAAGCTCAGGATGTGGTGCATAGATGAAAACAAAGCAGTATTAGTCTTGACAAGAATATATAAAAATCCCAGATACCGATAAGATTCAAAATGCTTGAGATAAATGAAATAAGAGTGTTTTTAAAGAACAAATCTGAGAAGTGAAGTTTAGTAGATAGTTAAGGTAAAGACCCATTGTGGATTTATCGCACCCTAGAAACCATCATAATTATAAATTCCAACAGTGAAATGATAGTGAACTATAGAACCTGCACAAAGTCTGAACACCAAATTTTTATTTATTCCAAAGATAAGAAAAGTAACCTTTGACAGTTTCAGAGGGACGCACCTTCAGGAGGCCATCGAGGAGTAGGTGATGGGAAGAGCAGCCGAGGAGATTGTAGATGAGGAAGGTCAACATCCCACGTAGCAAAGGATTACAGCTTGGCTGGATTTGATGCTTTGTACTTGATATTATTGGTCCTCAAATTGGTGGACAACAAAGTACAGGCTACTGAAATTGTAATTAGCCAAGGGCGTCTGGATACTGAAAAAGAGAACTTAAGAGCCATGAAGGACCATAGGTTTTGATAGCATTCTTTTCTAGACTGAACCTTAAGCATGTAGAGGCGGAGTATAACAAGCCAACAATGGGGAACATCTAGCAGACTGTCATCTGCTTAAGCAAGGCAGATAGAAGACTGACTTGTGAACACAAGATTTAACTCTTGAACCAAGCTTGAGAGCACAAGTGATATACTCCTACGGTCAGGGTAGAAATTGCTCAAGGTGGTATTTAAACATTAACCAAGTCAACCGATGACACAATACTATCATTCACTATTGAAAACGCCTTAATACAATCTCCAAGGATGAAATAACCGGACGACACCTTATAAATCAGAGCTGTAGATTCTGGCGGCCGGACAAACACAAACCACTCTTAAAATCCTTTCCCCCAAACCAGAAGGCACAGCCTCAGAAGAACAAGTGGAGGGAGCCTGAAGCACGACAGGCATCATAACATAACTATGTCAAGCATAGAGAGGGAAGGAACAAACGCAAGACACGAAATCCAGAACAGGAACACAGGGCCCAGGACGGAACTAGAGCTGTGACGGTGACGGATTTTTCATCACCGCGGTGATGAACCACCAGGGGGCGCGGTGTCGCGGTTAACCGCAGCCCCCCCCCCCCCCCCTCCAAAAAAAAACAAAAACACGGGCGGCCGTGTCGCGCACTCAAGAACGCACGCAGCTTAGTGGAAATGAACAATTAGAACGCAGTAAATTTGTCGTATTTCCTCGCAAGACAGAAACTTCTTTTGTAGAATCAGGATGTGTGTGTGCTTCTAAAACAGCGCACGTGTGTCTGTAAGTAGAGTACGCACGTGCCCCGTGCTTCTCTAAGAGACAGCTACAGCCCCGGCGCGCGCGCAGGCGGGTGCGACGAGGAAAGGAGAAGAGTGATAAAAGGTTTCCAATAGAAACCCTTTAAGTCTGAACACAGGACTAGCAGAAAAAGTAAATTATCAGCAAAGATTAATGTGTTTATTATAGTTCCAATCACGCACCATATGCAAAACTTAAAAAAAAAAAAAAAAAAAAAAAAACTTTCAAAATAAAAGTGCGGTGATGCGGTGATGACCTCATCACCGCGGTGATGCGGTTATCGTCACAGCCCTAGACGGAACTACCCAGAACAAGAACACAAGATGAACGGATGACCATAGGACCAAAGCCACAGCAAATGTCAGGGGGCCCAATCGACAAATCACATTCAAACCAAACAATGAATAAACAGCACGCTGCACAAAAGCCAAAGATGACATAATGGGGAGAGACAAGCAGCAATGAACCATCCGATCCATAGAAGAAAAATAAATCCGGAAGGGTGGAGGACCATACAGTATAGACAACGTGGAACCCAGATTTGAAAAGAACCCCCCCCCCCCACAGATATCCAAAAGACCAGGGATACAGAGGAAATTCGGCCACTGAGAAACCATCAATAACACGCAAAATGAGGGGGACCCATCGCCTACAAATAAACATTACAGAGCTTCTGCTAAGAAATTGGAAAGTATGAGGACTGCCATGGCAGCTGAAAAGTAAACCGGCAAACGTGTCAAGCGCCAACTGAATGCCAAAAAAAAAAAAAACGCAGAGAGGCATATAGGCAGAACAGGGAGAACCTCAGCGATAAGACATCCACAGCCATATATTGTGCTCGGAAGAAAATCGCGGAGACAGCCTGGGCTGACACACCCACTAATGCGACCGACGCAAGTCCCCGAGCCAGGGCAGGACCCACTGGTTACACAGAGCGGGGAAAAACAGGCGAAGCAGAATCAGATGCAGAACGTGCGGGGGCAACGAATGAGTGATCAAAATGAGCCAAAGACGCTGCATAAGAGACCAAGCATAAGGAATTTGTCCACAGAGAGACAGGTCCAAAGAGACCAATTCAAATTCAGACTAACCAGCAGCTACAACAACGAAGAAAATAAACAGAAGAACCGCCATAATAATAAAGCCAGCATCTAATCAAAGATAGTCAAGAATCACCTTCAGCACCTAAAGAACAAAACAGCAACAAAGAAAACGCAAAAAACCACAAATAATTCAACCAGCATGAGGAACCAGGCCAGACGAGGACCGCCAGCCGTCACAACCACAGAAAAGACCCCACAACCCCTGAAACAATAATCGGACGACGCAGAATAACAGCAGAAAAAAATCAGAAATGCCACATGAACAGACCACGAGTCACAAAAACTACAATTCCCAGGGTCCTTAGGGGCGCGACGTCACCATACACGGAAGTAAACAAAACAAGACTCAGCCCAGAAAACTACACAGGAAAATCCGCACGCCGCTCACCTTAGAAGACCGTCCGACCACGGCAGACGATAGACCCGGACAGCTCCAGATCCGGGCCCACGGACAACCCGAACACCGCGGAAAGCGCACCCCCCGCAGATGCACGCGACCGCGGCGAAACGAACGCGCTGGGCGCCGTTAGCCGCACGGCGAGCGCCGCTAGCTGCCCGGCGAGATCCGCAAAAAGGAGCAAACGCGGCGAAAACGGAAAACCCACATCAGAAACGGGGATCATCCATCCAAAAGACGGGGGGAAATACAGCAAGACGTCGAAGAAAAGGAGATCCGCCGGTTCCGCGAGCACGGGGAACGGCGAAGAATGAGCGCTGAAGGTAAGAAAGAGAATGAACGCCTGCGCACCTGGGCTCAAATAGGACGCTGAGCAGGTGCGTTAATTGACTGGACCGCCCTAGGGTAAGCTGGAAACACTGCTACGAGTTGTCGCCCGAAATACGATTACATCGTCATTGATAGAAATAATGAGATAGGACAGTTACCCTATGTATTAGCATGTGGATACAATGGCTTCTCCCACCAGTCACTGTTGTTGCCAGGAACATATTTGAAGGTTCTATGATCACATGAAACAAAGCTGAGTAATTGCAAATTCAAATATCAATAGACACCTTAACCATGATGTGCACCACAAATCTATGTTCCGTCTTTATGTTAACATACTTTTTTAATCGTTTCGTTGAGAGCTTTATTGCCATCATCTTCTTCTATTGGTGCAAATATTAAGCGAACAGCTCTGGTCATGTGAGAATTTGCAGTACACATGTGACACTGCATGTATTTCACTGAGACACTTTATTATTTCCGTTTAGGATGACAGTGCATTGATCAGTTTTATAGCCTTAGAAATGAGACACTTTTTTAGTCACACTAGTGACCAGTACAGCAGAAGTTAAAATATTATTAAAAACGATCAAATTATGTTAAGTATCATTTGATTTGATTTGATTTATTTTTATTCCAAGCATTAATCGTAGTCAATCCCCAAAAAAAGAAAAAATACACAGATTTATGTAACTCATTACAGAAATGATGAAATGCAAACAAAGACACACTTAAATTTGCTTCATTAAATATAGTGATCATTAACTAAAGTCAAGTGTTGCTTGAAAAGGAGTGGGAAGAAGCAAGTTCATATAATCCCACTCCTACTGAGTTATTTCACTTCATAGTTTTGCATCGATTTAGTCATCAGGTCCTGATCAGATCAAGTGCAGATTTTTTCAAGTAACAAAATCCAGTGCTTATTGATTATCTTCAGACAGAACTCCTACATTTTTTCAGTAAACAGTAATGATTCACACTGTAGGTGACTGATATGTCATAATCATTGATTATCATCAGAGGGAATGAAGTCTTCTTTGGCTTCCTGCTGTCCTGGGTTGGACCTAAAGGTCACCTGCAACGAACTGATCTCTACTTGACCTTCAGCAGTGTCTGTGGCAGAGTTGCACTCATGGTTTGTTCCTGTGTTTCCTGTTGTCCCCCTGAAATGTATCCAAAAACATGAAAAATGATTAATATTACTTTCAAAGTGTGCTCTCACTTCATAACAAAAGATTCCAGCACATTCAAAATCCCGCACGTCCACAACGCTATCTCGCTCGTTTTGGATGATCAGTGAAAACTTTTACTTAGACGGCATAAATTACGTGCTACTTTTAAAAAGTCCTTAAAAAGCAACGTTTTGGCTGCTGCTTTTATGACCACTTTCACTTGCCACAGACGACACCTGACATAGAGGTTTAAAGGCAGTAAACCCTGATCTGAAGACAGCAAGTTTGGTTCCTGCCTTGTCTGGCCATGTGTTGAAGAGTCTTTGGGCAAGACATTGATCCTCACAGGTTTAGTTCCAGTGTTTGGAAGCACAGCCGCCATTAAAATGCAGTGAGTTTTCTTACCACAAGCTCAATGCAGACAGATTTGTTCATGGTTCTTTGCCGACGTTTATTCCTCCTGAGTCTTAAAATTAATTAATAAACAAGACTGTATGAGTAATTTTGACTAGTGTTACTTTTATAAAATGTTTGCCTTTTTTTGTGTTTCTTACCTGTGCAAATGGAATACTACAATTATGAAGCCAAAAATCGTGCCAATCAACAGAAGTTTCACAACTCCAATTCTACCTGTTGATTATGAAGATGCAGAATTTGTATATATAATTTATCTATACACAAACAGAAACACATACAAATTCTCTTCTTACCCTCTGCAAGTGGTTTCTCAACCCAGCTCAGGTCGTCTACCAGAGGCCTGAGAGCAGAGGGTCTTCCAAAGTGTCTTTGCTGTTCCTAGCTCTTACTGGACTGATCTGCTTTATATAGCTACTATTTCAATTTGGGCTTTTCGCTACCCAAATAACCCCCTCATCCGCGAATATTATGTTACTTCTTCTTTGTGACCAACATCGCAACAGATAAGCAATTTAATTTTGATTTGTTGTTCTAAGACTGTAGACCTGTAATTCATTAACAGATAATCAAAATAAAAAAGATTTTCCATTTAAACAGCAGATTACTCTGTGATCACAAGAGATTATGTTTTCTTCAACAACGGAGAGCTTCCGTTAACAGATTTACAGCGCTGGAAAATAAAAGGCAGTTGCCTAACTGTATAATCGTATATTGTTGTCATTAAAGAAAATCTCAGTTATGCGTGATGTAATGAAGGTTTGATCTCCATTTGATCAATTTTATATGTTGGCAACAGGAAAAGTATTGAGAACTGAGGGCTTTTGACTTTGAGGAGATGTCACGGAACAATAACATGTCTAAGCTAAGGGAGTTAATAAAGTGTCAACCCCCCCCCCCAAAGTCCCCCAAACTGGACATGTATCACCTGTATCACCGTAACATTCCATGCGTGCAGCATTTGTGTGTGGTCAGTAAAGAGTGCACACATTCTTACTAATGACTGGAGTTCTGCGTAAAGAGCACTGCATGACATCATCCTTACAGTATTCTGACAAATACTTCATTACACACTTGCCACACGCACAACAATGTTACGTTCCATTCTCGTGAGGTGGCCAGACGAGCCTTAAGAGAACTTAAGACACATATGGCTTCCTCCCAAGATGCAGTCCCCTCTCTCTACAACCCTCTATGGGCCTGAACAACCCAAAACCTGCAGCGTGTGACAAAAGCACAAGATACTGGACATGACCCTCAAGCTCCTAGGAGTCTGCTAGAGGACCCAAACCTAAAGGATAAGCAGGGAATTTATTTTCAACAAATTTCAATACTGATTATTTTGAAGACAAGAATGATTAAATGATTGTATGTTCACTTAAATTGCATTACATTCACTTACTATGAAACAGCCTGATGGGTTCAGAGATCCCTTGACCAATCTCATTTTCAGCAACACAATAGTACTCTCCTGCTTGGTCTGAGAAAACTGTGAAGTTATTTCCACTGGAGACTTTTTTATTTTCTTGTTTTTTGTACCAGACATAAGTTGCAGGAGGATAACACTGACTGCTGCAGCTCAGAGTCACTAAACGTTTCCCATCATGCAACAGCTCTTCACCTTTGATGATTGTCGTTTGTTTTGGAGCATCTAAGCAGAATAAAGGAAGAGATGAAGCAGAGCAGCATTATGAGTTTAGTATATCTCGGTTTAGAAACAGGTGGTTCACATTTTATGTTGCCCTTTTTCTAATACTCACAATGGACTGTAATCTGTACAGGCTGGGATTTTCCTGTTCCAACATCATTTGTAGCTGAACAGCTGTACCATCCACTGTCAGAGGGACGGGCAGATTTCACAGAGTATTTCCTGTCAGAACTCACAGTCATTTCCCTGCCGTCATTGGTCTTCTTCATCCAGATGAGTGAAGAGACGGATGGGTTAGAATGGAAGCTGCAGTCCAATGAGAAAGACTGATTTTCCTTTACAGCAGATCTAGGCTTTGCTGCTACTTTCACATCTTTAGGTGAATCTAAATTTATTTTTAAAAAAAAAGAAAAGGAAAAAAATTTTTTTTCATGACTTTACATATTTCATTTATTTTCATTGATTTTTAACAGACATAGTTGCATTTTAATTTTGGTACTTCTAAAATATCAGTTCACACAAAGACAAAACAGCCTTTTTGTCCACTGCAAGAGAGTCAAAGTTTTAGGATAACTGCAAACTTTAAAGTATAAATATTGTCTTTTTTTTTTCAAAAATAAAATCAAAACTGGAAATAAAATCACACCCCAATATTTACTCACATTCAACTTCTACTTTTATCTGATTGCTTGTCTGTTCTCCTTCACTGTTTGAAGCTATGCAGGTGTAAGATGCCTCGTGAGCTAAGGTTGCATTAAATGTGTGGCTGAAAACATTTGGATCATCACTGGATTGACTGAAGGGGATGTCCAATGATTGAGGAATCCACGTTGAAGACATGTCTATAGTAATATTTGCAGGTGGAAAGTTCTCTCTCTTGTAGTAGTAGTTTTTTACAGCTAAATTATATTTAGATTTCTACTGAATATGTTGCAAAGATGGCCATCATTGTTAAACTGAGCCAATTATTGTACCGATGTTTGGAAAAAGGAAGCAGATAAATAGAAACAGCGAAAGAGCAGATTCACAAAGATAAAAGAGGAAGCAAATCACTAACACCGCACTTGTATGCAGACAGGCTGACTATGGTTCCCAGCACCAATGATGTTGGTTGCATTGCAAACATAGCACGCTTCATCTTCTCTTTGAACCCAAGTCAGATTCAGTTCATGTTCATTTGCTGCTAGAATTGTCCAATCAGAGGGCTTAGACTTATTGTAGCCGTACCAGGAGAACCATGGCTTTGGGTTTGCATCAGTGTAACAGACAAACGATATGTTGCTGTTAAGCTTTACGTTGTATTTATCATCATCATGCAGGATAATTGTGCTCTGAGGTTTGACTAGAATAAAAATATATAAGGTTTAGAAAACAAGATTTCTTAAAGAAAAAGGTTTTGAATCATGTAACAAATGAAGATTCTTAGCTTACATTGAACATCGAGGTGATATTGTTGTGAGGATCCAGAACCCACAGAGTTTGTAGCTGTGCATCTGTAGTTGCCTCTGTCTTCTGGTTTGACCCTCAGTTTATATGTCCGACTTTTCTGAAGAGGCAAAGAGCTGGATTCTTTGATCCAGGAAAAGCTGTCAGGCTGTGGCTTGCTTCTTTTCACTACACATTCTAGTGTAACCTCGTCTCCTTCTTTAATGTCTTTGAAGCCTCTATCTGGATTCTGCCATTTCATCTGAACCTCAACTTCAGGTTTATCTGTGGACCAAGATGCAACACATCAGACAAGAAAATCAACTGAGACTCATTAGTGATGAAAATGATGACATGAGATATCCAATAAAGCACATAACCAATCACCATATTTTTCAGACTATGAGTCATACTGGAGTATGGAGTTTGTATATGGTATATATCAGTGGCAGACCATGCATTACCCACCTGGGCCTTCAGTAGAGCTACGTCTGAATCACTCAACCCTCTATTAACCATTTCACGATGCAGAAACAAGCTTTTCATTTCATATCGAGAATTCCTGTAGCCACAATAAATGTAGATACTCACATGACACATCAATGAGAACTTTTCTAGACGCTGCAGCTCCTGGTATGTCACTTTTACAGTTGTAGTATCCAGAATCGGATTCTTTTACAGATTCAATGACGAGTCGAGCTCCGTCACTATACCACTGGCCGTTTTTCCTCCAGTGAAATTTGGTGCTGGAAGTTGACTGTGGGTTAGTGCAAGTACGATGCACAGATTCTCCTTCTTTTACATGAAATATGTTATCTCCCTCTTCATCTTTAGGAACCGCTGTGTTGACAAATTTGACACACATAAAAGGGTATAAGCCAGCACATAAAAAACATTTAGTCCCAGGCAAAAAAAAACAACAACTTACGTTTAACAGTTAGGTAAACTCTCTTGATCAAATATTTGTCCTTGTTCTCTGATGTTTGACAGGAAAACTCCCGTCCGTCATCTCTCCAGCTGGCAGTAAAGCTGTATGAAATGCTCTTAGCTTGTCCAGAACTCTGGGAGACTCTTCCAGATGAAGAGTCCATCCGTAGGTTTGAAGGACATGTATGTGGCGTGGAGCATGTGAACGTGACCTTTTCAGAATCCAACACCACAGGTGGCTCCTCAAACGTGATTGGACACGGATTATCTGAAAACACAACAACCAAATGCCAAAAAATATGGAGTTTGTAGTGTGACTGTTTGAGGTAGTGGACAGGTATCTTTTACATAGAGAAGCAGTTCAAACAGGTAACAAGTGGAGGACAGAGGATCCTCTTATAGAAGAAGTTACTGGTCTGTGAGAACCAGAAATCATGCTATTGACCAAATGATAAAAACATTTATTTTCCATTATAATTGAAAAATACATTCTTTAAGAATCAGACAATGTGATTTTCTAGGAAGTGTACTAACTGAATACTTCTTCAGAGTAAATTGGAACAATAGATTATTGTACAGATAGTATATGAAAAGGAAACTTTGAGTCTGTGAGACTAGTACTAGTGTACTAGTGTACTAGTGTACTAGTGTACTAGTATACTAGTGTACTAGTGTACTAGTACACTAGTACACTAGTACACTAGTACTAGTGTACTAGTGTACTAGTCTGTGAAAGCCAGAAATCATGCTATTGACCAAATGACCAAACTTTCCACTATAATTCAAAAATAAATTATTTGGGAACATTTTTTTTTTTTTATCAAGATTCCTTAACAAGCTTTAATAATGCATTAACAAGCATTATAATAGAATTTTTAGGGTGTTAGTAAGACATTCATTAGTACAAAAAGTCTAATAATGTTTATTAAATTACTTAGTTGACACATTTAAAAGCATTTTTATTAGGATGTTAAGATGCAAAGTATACATTTATTGCCATTATAGATGTCTCACACAAGCTTAAGTGTTAATAAGCTTAATAAGTTTTATAAACAACCTTTGTTAACAACTTAAGAAGTATAATTATTTTTTGGGGTTCTAGTAAGACATTTATTAGCATTAGATGCCTCACATAAGCCTAAGTGTTAATAAGCTTAATAAGTTTTATAAACTAACTTAACAAATTAATAGGCTTTATTAATATGTAAGATGCTAGTAAGATATTTATTAGCATTATAGATGTCTTGCAAATACCTAAAAGTGTTAATAAGATTCATTAACATCTGAAGTCAGACCATTGTCTTCAAAATCCACATTACTAAACTGCACATAAGCTTAACAAATGTATTGATAAACTTTGTTAACAGTTTATTAATTGTTTTGCAGCATCTTATCTAAAGTGAGGGCAGTTTTTACCACAAACAACCACAAAGCATAAAGCTTTTCAAAATAATTTTATAACATTAAAAAAGGCTAAACATACAAAAACTCTTTCTGCAAAAGAAATATAAAAATTGTATTCAGACAAATAAAAAAAAAAAAAAAACAACATAGGGACCTGTGTCAGAGACATCTATAATGCTAACAAATGTCTTACTAGAACCCCAAACAACAATATTACTTTTTTTTAATTTGTTAACAAAGGTTGTTAAGGAATCTTATTAAGCTTATTAACACTGACACGTTTGTTAAGCATCTACAATGCCAATAAATGCATCATTAGCATCTTAAAAATATCCTAATGATAATGCTTGTAAATGTGTTAACTAAGTAATTTAATAAACCTTATTAGACTTATTATACTCATAAATGTCTTACTAACACCCTAAAAATTATATTATAATGCGTGTTATTGCATTAACAAAGCTTGTTAAGGAATCTTAATATGAAGTGTTACCAATCCATAAAAAATCAGAGAATGTGATTTTCTGGATTTTCTTTCTCATTTTGCATCAAACAGTTGAGGTACACTTTTACTAAAAAAAATTATAGGACACTATCATCTTTTCAAGTGGGAGAACTTGCACTAAATACTATTTTGCCCCACTGTAGCTGTTGCAGCTACACGGTGGGGCAGTGGTTAGCGCTCTTGCCTCACAGCAAGAAGGTTCAAGGACATCAAAAGGGGAGTTTGCATGTTCTCCCCATGCATGTGTGGGTTTTCTCCTCACTATGTTCTCCCCACTATCCAAAAACATGCTTCATAGTCACTTTCCAGTGTGTGACTGTAGCAACAGGCTGTCTCCAGCCTTCGCCTGCCAGTGGCCAGGATAGGCTCCAGCAGCCCCGTGTCCCCAAAAGAGACACAATGGATTGGAAGATGAATGTTGCTTTGAAAATTGCAAACATCTTTTTTCAATTTCATCAACTTGTTCTTGTAACATGACTAAGAGCCAATTTTTTTTTCTGTGAAAAAACTGGCTCATAGTCAAGTTACAAAAACAACTTTTCTGTGAATTTAGTTTTCTGTGAAAACTAAATCACTAAACTGCTCATAAGCTCAACAAATTTTCTGTGAAAACTAAATACACATACTCAATAACTGAGTATATATACGCTATAGACCATGTATCTTTAGTGTAGGAAGTATACTAACTGAATACTTCTTCAGAGTAAATTAGAACATTAGATTTGTGTACAGATAGTATATAATAAGTAAACATTGAGTATACTGGCTCACTTTTAAGTATACTTGTAGTACAATAAAAAAAAATACTTTTTGCTAAGGGAAGAAAAAAGTGTTCTATCTTAAATTTGAAATGTTCATGCCAATAATTTAAAATGTTTGTTACAATGATATAATATAATAATAAGCAATTTTAAACTTAAATTTCTATTGTAGCCATAATTTAGAATATGTTTCACACTTACCAACAACGATTAGATTTGCTGCTGGGTTTGTCGTCCATTTGACATTTTTGGATTTCCCAAAGAATCTCAGCGAATAGCTTCCACTGTCATTTTTAGTTAGTCCACAGATGAAAATGTTGCAGATCTGTTCTGGTTGGTGGGTTTTTTGACTTGTGGGTAAAAAATCAGAAAAGTTTACTCTGTTTTTGAAGAGTGAACTGACGGGCCACTTTGATTCATTGGTGCTGTAAATGACAGTGCCAGTAAAGCCATGTTCTCCAGTCCTGATTTCATCCTTCCACCAAAACCAGTCTGCACCTTCAACAGAAATATCTGCACTTTTGGGTTTACATTTGATGTGGACACAAGAGCCTTTCATGGCTGTGAGCTGGGTCTTCTCTAAGACTAAAGGATTTTCTTGGTAAGAAAACACATCTGTAGGATTGAGAAAAAGTAGTAGGATATTGTTAATAAAGTTCAACACCAATATTTTTGAATAAAATCTTAAATGGTGGTAAAAAATAACTTACTTTTCACAACAGAAAGAAACACCAACCACCAAAACATGTGAGCATCCATGTTTCAAGCTGGACAAAAACAAACATTGTGTTCACCGGTTCAAAACCACGCTGGGGAGAAAACAGAAAAACTACCATCACCTTTCAGTCCAACATCCGAGGTGCCAGACACCTGGAACAAGAAAAACAATTGATCTTCAGTAAAAAAAAGAAAAAAATATGTCTGAAGACAAACAACTCAACCTATAAAAAGAAAATATACCTGAAGTTACACTCCTTCGTCAAAAACAATCTGCTCAATTATAAAGCAGCCAACAAAAGGTCAACAAAATCTGCCAAAGTGGAATCAACACCACCTTGGTCCAGCTGAGCTGCTGCGCTCACTCCATTAAGTGAAGGAGGCTTGTTTCAACAAGGAGCACCAGTGTAGATATATGTCTGTGCCAACCCTGTATGTCACGCCACCTGACATACAGGCGTGACATATACAAATAAACTGTTCTGTAGATTTCTTAACTTCCTCTTTATCCCTTCTCTTTGCCAGTAATTAAAGTGTTCAAATTCCAAAAATACTCCAGTTGCAAACTTGCAAAATTTATTTGAAAAATCCACTAAAACAAATACCACTTCTAAAAACAAAAAATAAACCTGAAGTTGCACTGCTTCACCAAAAACAATAGGTTCAATTGTAGCCTACCCTCTGGGCCCCTAACCCTATGAACAACAAATTTCCAAATAAAATTCAATAAAATAATATTGTAAATGTTTTTTATTTTTTTTATTTTATTTTATTTTATTTTATTTTATTTGAAATAGGGGACAGCGCATATTAATCAACATTTCTGCAAATATGCCAGAGTTAGCCAAAGGGCTATTTTTCATCTGCAGTCCCTCAAAAGATGTTAAAATCACCCTTTAGAAAGGAGGCTTCTTTTGTTCAGGTGTCCACATAGAATCCCCTTTGGTTTTGCTTTAGGGTCCCACACTGTCCGCGAATGATTGACAGTTTGAAACACCGCCCACTTCTTGTTCTTTGCAATCCCTGGGTTCAGCCGTCTTCTGTTTACACTCTGCGTCACTGTGGAGGTGCTGGAAGCATGCTCCTTTAACGTGGTAGTCTGGGGCTCCGTTGATCTTGCATTCACTCCAGTCCCCGCCGAAACTCCAGGTCCAGTCGATGGTCCCGCGAAGACGCCGCTCCGCTGGCTTGATCGAGGGCATCCAGCTAGGGCGCACCGCACAACCGCTCCGTCATGTACACCCAGCGTGTGCTGATCCACCACTGTATGAGCAAGGTTCCCCAGCGCCCAATCCGCAGCAACACCAGGTAGTAGGGCCGTAGTTGCGCGCTGCTCCGCGGGGCCTTCCCTCGGTGTGACGTGGCGCGGTCCCGGGCATGGATGTATGTCTCCAGATAGTGTCAAACAGATCGTGATGATAAGAGTATTAGTCCATTGTAGACGTGAAGTTGTCTTGATGTTTTTTCGTTTTTTATGGTAGATGTGTGGATAAACAAGAGTCATAGCTAGCAGATGCTTCCCATATCCAATGCTTGGCTTGACATAGTTGTTTGCGTCTTCTTTGTCCATTCTGCTGAAATGCATCTTTCCATGAATGGAAAGTTGTAGCTGAATCTTGTCGTAAGCATTTTTAAGGTCTAGATCGTCGGTAGATGGTATAAACTCAATAAACAAGGTGTAAAGAAGGAGAGCTGTGACCACACCTGCAACACCTGCGGCCATGGTGTCATTAAAATCTGCAATAGTACACTCGACACTGCCGTGGGCCAGCAGGTCCATACAACACAATCCAGTAAATACAGAGTAAAGTAGGCGCGGTCCTACGAGCTGCCCCTGCGTGGATCTGTGGCCATGCCAGCCGTGTATGCCATGTCACTGTTGGAGGGGGAGGCCTGCCGGCCACAACATGCCTCAGTACAAATAAAACATTCTGTAGATTTCTCTTCTTCCTCTTAATCCTATTTATTTGACACTAATTTAAGTGTGCATATTCCTACAATACTAAAGTTAAAAAATTGCAAAAACTATTTAAAGCCCCCACAAGAACCCATTCTTGCTGAGTGCTGACCATCACAGATTAGCATGCATGCAGCTGACACAAGATTTTATTTTAATACAGCAATTTTTAAATAACCATAGGATTTGGAATACGTTTTTTCAAGACACCTAATGTTATTTACTTGTCTGATTTACAACCCAATACAGGTTCCAGATTCTGCTTATTCATGCAGTGCTGGTTATGAACAGAAAACACACAGTGTTTAAAGCTTCCCCAGAATCTTCCTTCTTCAGATTTTACAGAGATAATGAAACATATCTTACTATCACATAATGCTGGGGGGAGGAGTGCACACCCTGTGTGTGCAGCATTTGCACACAGTCAGTAAGAAGCCAGTTATGTATATCATAAGTGCATAACTTACATTATCCTTACCATATGTCACAACACATTTACCGCACGCACAACAATGGTATGTTCCATTTTCATGAGGGAGACGCACAAGCCTCAAGGGGAACTTTAAAACACACTTACACTTACACTTCTCTTTACGGGGCTCAGTGACGTGAAGTCAGATGAGGCAAGTGAGGCACAGCCACCTGTCATGATTGTAAAATAAACTAGAAAAAGGTAAATTAAGTAACCATTATTTTCCACTGACAAATGTTAAAGATATATCTTTAGTCAACTCTACACGTTTTCCACGGTTTCTGAGCTTAAAAAAGCTGAATTTGATATGCTGACGAGTCCTCATTACTAGCTCTTATAAATTTTGACATGTTTTCTTTTTTGAGAGATTATAAATTTTTACAGAATGGTCTTTTCTCTGAACTTGCACTTGCACCAGCCAGCTGCATGTCTGCATTTACTGCTGGAAGAGAACTATTCTCATTAAAATGCAGAAAAAAACTGTCGTTTTTTTCTTTAGAAATGCATTTGTAGTTCACTCTCTGTGTTAATATAAAATGATTGAGATACTTGCTGTCACATTTGAACGTTTATCAGGAGAGTTATTGAGGCCTGAAGTCTGAATCTGTGAATATCTTTCAAACTTTTACGAACAGACATTTTTCTTATTTCATGGTGACAATAATAATAATAAAAAAAAGTCTACTACTTTTATTTTTGTTTTTATTTCACCCTCTCAGGTTACTGAGGGACATTGAGCTTTCAAAGTGGGTCACAGAGACACAGAAACACGCAGAAGGAAGCGGCTGACAGACAGACGGAGCAGGAGAGAAGCTGCAGGAGAATCTTTGAACGAGCTTATGAACCCTAATTTAAGAATTAGGGGTGTAACGGTAAACGTAGTTGTCGGGAAGGCACTTTCGGTTAACTTTTCCCCAAATGTATTAACATTCCGCCGAGGCGTAACTAATGTTAACCGTGGCGCTATAAGGTGACGGATAGTTAGCATGTCAACTCAGCATGGCTAATGCAGACGCGAGGCCAGGGTAGTATTCCAGAAAGCATGACTTTACCCTGACTTTAACCGTGAACTCTATCTGAAATCCGCCTGAACTTGCTTACTCTGGGTAGTCATTTCAGTGAGCATTGTGGACTTTCTTTTTTTAACTTAGGGGTACCAACAATTTTGTCCACCACTGTACCTCCATTTTTGGAACCAAAATCTGAGGTTATTAGATTCCTTAGCCTCAAACTTACAGTGGTAACTCACATAACCTGCTTTTTGGAATACCCCCCAGAACTTGAGGAAGCCCCCATCTGTATTTCCTGTCAGCATCAATGAAGGGAAAGACAATTGGATAAGTCGAATGCTGTGTGTCGACATCGTTACATGAAGATCGCGTACGCCACATATAACACATCAAATCTGCTAACGCACTTAAAACGGCATCACTGTCTGCAATGGCTGAACTGTTTGATGAAGTCTTTCAGATGTCGGTGGAAATTAAGCCTGCTATTTAGGAGGAGATGAAGGTAAAGGTTACCAAATACAGAGCAACAGGATGGAACTATAAAGACTTTCTTCCTGAGAGCTGCTGGAGTTTCTCCTGGCTCTCTGGTTTTCAGGCATCGCTTTAAAGTTCACCTGTGCATAAGTGACCTCCACAGTATCTTCAGTGGCATCCTAGACGAAGCTATGTGCATTCTGAGGTTCAGCTGCATGCTCATCAGAGATGTTTTCATAATCCATCTGCATATGAACCCTGAATAGAGACGTGGTTACCGATGTTTCAGCCCAGTGGAAACTTCAGAATTAAAGCACTTCCTTTGCAGAAATACAAGTATTTCAGTTTTGAGTTAAAGTGTTGCGACTTATTGTATTGTTTGTGAGTTATTATGTTGTGTTGTGAATTGTTGTGTTGTGAGTTATTGTTTCATGATTTATTCTGTTTTGATGAATTGTAGTATGTTATTTTGTGTTGTGAAATCTAAAGTGTTGTGTTGCAACCCTTCTGGGCCACCGTAGGAGATCCTATGAAACTAACAGAAAAAAAGGAAGACTTTTACAACAGATAGAGCTTTTTGTGGAGATAGATCGGATTGATTAAAAAAGTAAGGCCAAACATGGTTTTCAATTTTTTTTTTTTTTTTTTAATGACATGGGAGTTAGTGGAAAAATGTAAATAAAACTAAATTTTAGGCCTAAAAGAGTTATTTTTATGATGATTTTCCCTGACAACATTTGAAAACATTAAAGCACCAGAATTTGAAGTTGGAAAAATACCAGTTGGGTCAAAATTAAACGTGCTGAACACATATATATTTTAATTTGTTTACACTGTATATGAATCATTTGTACACAAGTAGAGTGTTCTATCCATCTCTATAAAAGAAATATTCACTTTGGGACAAATATGTGTCACACTGGTGATTGAATCAGCTCAATAAAATACTGTGTAAAAATGACTAAAAACAATTAAAAATGTAAAAAGACATTTAATAAATAGTAATCTAACAACAGCTGTAAATTTGGTAAAAAATAAAATAAATAAAAGACAAAAAGTTGATTAAAAGTCCCAGCTAAAAGAGTCCAGTCCCAAATCCGCGCCCCCCGAAGTCCACCGTTGGAACCGGCCGTGGAGGGGAAAAAGACCAGCGTCCGTGCGGCTGCAACGAACACACAAAAAAAGGGGAAATTTCAGGGCGTTACACCAACATCAGCCACACGCATCCAGGCAGGTCGGGAGAGCAGACTTTCCTTTATGCACCGATTGTCAGGCCTTCAGGTCCCACACGCAACTTCTCGGTCAGCCTCGGCGTTCCTCCACACGGTCGACGCCCCCGTCTCGTCACACGGCTCCCGCTACGTCTTCAATGTCGGCGTCGACCTGGCGATCAGCTGGTCCGCCTTCCTTTGGCTCTCACCTGGAGCTTCATTCCTTGCGGCCAGCTTCAGCTGCGCGCGTCTGCCTCAGGTGCTTGAACGTCCGGCAACTGTTCAGAGTTCCATTTCTGCAGTGGTGAGGAGTTCTGCCCAATGAGGTCCAGGTGTGTGCAATCAGGTCCATGATCCAATAAAATTAAACCGCATGCAAAAGTTAAAACAACACAACATACAAAACCACTCAACACCAAAAAGAAACACTAAGGATCAGCACAATTACACACATTCCAGTCCACCTTTGACATATGTTCTTGTGTGTATCTCATATTGTGTTACCTGCTGTTGGATGAATGGTGAAATATTCAGTTCTTGCAATTGTAAATCTGACTCCAGACTTATACAAGTACATGTGACCAAGGCCTTAAGAGGGCAGCTGTGTCTTGCAGTTTGACATCTTAATGGATGTCAAAATATATGGAACACATTGTAAGGTAAGTGAATTGTGAAGTATTTGTAAGGATAATTAAGTTGCATGTACTTATGATGCTGTCGTACTCTAGTCATTCGTAAGGTGGGCATCATTGATTTACATCTAAATATAATCGGCAAAGTCTTTTATCTAGTATCAACATTTATACTTTGAACACCCTAAATCTGGAGAAATCTTTGATCCTCCCTGCAATAACTGCTTTGTCTCAGAATAAACTGCACTGTGCTTTGTGTGTTTTTATTTATCATCTTTTCAGCCATTCATGTTTTTATGCACATGCTGTACTAAAAGTGTGAATATGTCTCTAATTTTGTTTGTTGGAACAGACAGATTTGTAATACGTATTCTTGTGTTCACCTTATGCCAGGAAATGTGTGTTTAATGTGCTAAAAGGAATAAGAGCATCTTAGCATAAAACTTATTTGTAAATTTACATCCATCTTGTGAACCTGCTGGATTCCTATCAGGGTCACAAGGTTGCTTGACCCAATCCATCTACTGCTGGACAAAGGCGGGTACACCTGAACAGGTTGCCAGTCTGTTGCAGGGCTACACTCACATGCACACCTAGGGGCCATTTGGAGATACCAATTATCCTATGAAGCAACTTTTTACCTGTAAAGTTGAATTCATCATTCCAGTTTCTGTTCAAAGGTTTCAAAAATGCTTAATTGTATGAAAATAGAGATTTTTAGGCTACACAGTATTTGGTTATTGTTAAATAACGTATGAAAAATAATAAATACAATTGTAATTGTTGTTAAGAAATAAACTAGAGGACCAGCTGTATTGGGCCCGAGACATCATCAGTTAATGTTGCACATGTTTATGCAAAAAAAAAAAACATTTTTAAATTAAGAAGGAGAAACCTTAAGGTGGAAAATCCTTTGAATTCTAAAATAATGAAAACAAATAACAAAAACCTGTAGGCCTAAAACTATTACAATGTATCGATAAACAAAAAAGAGAGACATTTAAAGAAAAAGGAAATAAGAGACAATTCAAACCATAACCTTTAGAACAAATTTAGGATATCTGAAAAATATGGATACAAAGACAAAGTTGACAAATACATAGCAAATAAACACGATTAAAAATGTTGCTTTGTTTAAATACAAGATAGCAAAAACAACAACTTTGGCTATCATTTTCAAAGAACAGTCCATTGTACAGTCAAAGATGATACAACATCAACAGCTGCTCAGTTTCAATGACATCCAGACTTAATAACAGCATTGATAGTAGTAGCACGTCCAGATGACTGAACACTTAAATCTCCTAAATTTCTAAAAAGAAAAAATACAAAGAAAAAACTTTACTCAAAACATTTTTAATTTGACGGACAGCAGACAATTTAAACACAAATTATTGTTGTGCTTCCAGATATTTGGAAACCTATAAAATCATACCTCCCATAATGCATTGCATGGGTTTATGGAAGGGGTACTGGAATATTATTAACACAACATTTTCTTGGTAAGCATTCACATTTGTTGTTTTTGGATAAATTACATTCACACATTTAATCAATAATATATCATTTTAATGAATATCAGGGATTTCTGCAGCAGTTCTGGTAAAACCTCTTCCCTCTGCCTGCATAAACACTTTTCAGGTCTTCCATTTGATTTAAGAATTAGGGGTGTAACGGTACACGTAGTTGTCAGGACGGCACTTTCGGTTAACGCTATAAGGTGACGGCTAGTTAGCATGTCAACTCAGAATGGGTAATGCAGACGCGAGGCCAGGGGGGTATTCCAGAAAGCATGACTTTACCCTGACTTTAACCGTGAACTCTATCTGAAATCCGCCTGAACTTGCTTACTCTGGGTAGTCATTTCAGTGAGCATTGTGGACTTTCTTTTTTTAACTTAGGGGTACCAACAATTTTGTCCACCACTGTACCTCCATTTTTGGAACCAAAATCTGAGGTTATTAGCTTCCTTAGCCTCAAACTTACAGTGGTAACTCACATAACCTGCTTTTTGGAATACCCCCCAGAACTTGAGGAAGCCCCCATCTGTATTTCCTGTCAGCATCAATGAAGGGAAAGACAATTGGATAAGTCGAATGCTGTGTGTCGACATTGTTACACGAAGATCGCGTACGCCACAAATAACACATCAAATCTGCTAATGCACTTAAAACGGCATCAGTGTCTGCAATGACTGAACTGTTTGATGAAGTCTTTCAGATGTCGGTGGAAAATAAGCCTGCCATTTAGGAGGAGATGAAGGTAAAGGTTACCAAATACAGAGCAACAGGATGCATCCCTCTTGATGCTAACCCTCTTGAATGGTGGAGAACCAATGAGACCAACTATAAGCATATTGCAAAATTGGCAAAGAGGTTTCTCTCTATATCTGCAACCTCTGTCCCAAGTCAGAGATTTTTTTCTACTGCGGGGAGTATTGTAATTGCTAAAAGATCTGTCCTGAAAATGTTGACAGACTAATCTTTCTGGCCAAAAACACAAAACTTGAATAATTCTAAATGTAAAAAAATGTGCATGTTAATGTTTTTTTTCAGGCCAGTGTTCAAAGTTTTTGGTTCCTGACAGGTAATAGTTGTATTATTTTATGTATCAGATTACCTTCATAAGTCAATTTTATTTATTGTTTTATAAAACCAATAAATGCATTTTGCAAGTAATTTTTTTCTGCTTTTTTTGTACCAAAAAATACTGAAAACTTACTGAACCAAGCCCCATGAAATTCTGAACCGAACCGAATGGAGATTTTAGTGTACCGTTACACCCCTATTGAGTATAAAGAGTTTCTTCCTGAGAGTTTCTGGAGTTTCTCCTGGCTCTTTGGTGTTCAAGCATCGCTTTAAAGTTCACCTGTGCATAAGTGACCTCCACAGTATCTTCAGTGGCATCCTAGACGAAGCTATGTGCATTCTGAGGTTCAGCTGCATGCTCATCAGAGATGTTTTCATAATCCATCTGCACCTCTTCTTCCTTCAAAGCAAAAAAAGTTACATTTTCAGGGGTTTTATCAAAGATTTTCCACTTAAAATGATGAGTGAGGTTTGTATCGATGAACTTCAACTTTGAGAAAAAATAATTTCAGGAACATATCACATTGGCTGATTTTTAAGAATGTATTTATATAATGGTATAGAAAATAAGTATTTGATCAACCTCAATACTTTGTTATGTAATCTGGTTGTTGATAATAGAGATCAAATGTTTCCTGCCTGTCTTCACCAGGTTTGAACACACTGTAGGTGCTATTTTAGTCCACTCTGTCTCACACAGCTGAAGTGTTTCTATGAAGAACATTTTAGACCAAACTTCTCTTTTTAAGTAAAACATATTGCAAAACTTATGGTTAGCAAAGCATACTTTCTTACCACATAATCATTGTTGACTTGTGTGTTCATGGTTCCCTGCTGAAGTGATTTATTCTTCCTGTGTGGTAAAAGTAATGAATTGATCAAGATCACATTAGTTAACTTTGTTAGTTAAAGACTATATTTCTTACCTGTACAAATGAAAAACTACAACCACTATAAAGATAATAAAGAAAAGTTTCACAGCTGATGTTCCTTTAAGTATTTTAGAGGTCATGTGATCTGTGGTATAGAATAGAGAGACACACGTGTTAAGTTGATTGTAGCTTCACAATGAGAGAAGTTATTATTCCTCAAGTGCACCTCAACTCTTTACCACTGTGTGATAAAAGCCAACCATTAGGCAGTTTGGAAATAACATTAAATTAAAATGAGTTGTAACAAAACTACATGAATGTCAATTAAATAAATTAATGAAATAAAAATTATATTTTTACTTCAAACTTTTTTACTCTCTGTGTACCAGTTTAGGACTTTAAGATTTTTTCCAAGCCTCTACATAATATTGACATAAATTTAGGATAATGCATACAATTGTCATACTTACTAATTCGAAATAAACCAAAAATGATCAAATTATTGGATCTTCCTTTTTCAATACCATCAAACAGCCTTTCGTGATCTTGTGTTCAGCAACACAATACTCTCCTGCTTGGTTTGAGAACACTGTTCATTTTTCAAATTCTCTAAATTGATAAACCCGATCAAACAAAATACAAAAAATTAAATACACAAAAAGGAACGTAAATAAATAAACTGCGGGCAGACAGAGAGTCGCTGCAGCTTGGGGAGGCAGTCTGCTCGGGCCTCTTGAGCTGTATTATATTTTACTTATTTTAATCAGGACAATGATAAAAAAGCTCTTCTAATTTTATTCTTGTTTTTATTTTTTCCCTCTCTGGTTAATGCGGGAAAGCAAGCCTTCAAATCAGTCAGAGAGACGGAAACAACGCAGAAGCAGGTGTCATTCAGACACAGCTTTTATTGCAGGAGTGAAGCTCACTGTACTGGGAGAGTCCCATAATGATCTCATGAACTCAGACATGGAGACATGATAACCAAAGTCTTTGTAGTTCTCTTCAAAATATATAAACCTGATTTCTCAACATCATCCGTGTCTTCCATGCATTGTAAATGAGAGGAAAACCGCTCCACATAGAGATCATGCTAAAAACATGAGCTTAGCTCCTCCTACAGGTTAAAAGAACACATTTTTGGTGAGCAGAGACTTTGCCACACAGCAAAAAAAGGGCATCCAAAGCAAATTTAACACACAAATTGCATTCAATGTGAACAAAGTTTTACACTGTTAACTGTTTGTTATTAAAAAAGCAAGTGACCAGCTTTTGTGTTTCGCTGAATGAACCACTTGAACCTCAAGAGCAGTGCAACACTACCATTTGAGAAATAATGTTTGTCCCTCTTTTTATCACAACATTACCAAAAGTTTGACAGGTTTCATTTATGACATTTGTTTGCAAGAAAAAAAAAATCCTTAACATTTTTACCAAACAAATGAGTTAATAAACATTTATTGATCACTCACATTCAACCTCCAGCTTCTTCTCCTGGCTTCTCTGTTTTCCTTCACTGTTTGATGCAATGCAGATGTAAGATCCAACGTGAGGTGAAGTTGCTTTAAATTCATTTGTGAAAGTGTGTTTTTCAGATTGAGATGTAGTTATTCCTGAGGAGTGATTATATGAAGTTGAAGATGTTTCAACAGTGAAAGTAGCAGCTGGAAAACTTTCAGCGGTACAGTTGACTGTGATGAGCTGACCCTCTCTGACCTTTGTGTCCATGGTCAACAGTAGGGGTGTGCCAAAATATCGATATGGTGATATATCGCGATATTTAGTCCCGCGATCGATTATCGATACGTCTTCATCAAGTATCGACCTTTTATTTACGTTTAAAAACCCCGTAAAACGTTATATTAATCATCCTTTGGTAAGACAATTCCTTGGAGGGTCGATAGGGGGCGCTCGTTGCGAGATTGGCTGTTGCGGGCGGACGAAGAAGAACACACATTCAAACAAAGATGGCGGAGCGGGAAAACAATGAGAGGCGACGGCAGTAAGTTGAAAGACGCGGCGGAAACATTGAAGCTGCATTACCCGGAGTTGTGTAAGAAAGCTGTGGCTGCTGCTGCCTGAAGCCGACACAGCCCGACGCGGATACTTTTTTCCATACGAAGCTACCGCCGTCTTCTGAGAGAGACAGAGCAGCGGCAATAACAAACAGAAAACGGTCCCTGCAGCGCGGTGGAGAACGAGGGATTTGAGTTTTTATTTAATGCATTAGAGTTTTGACATTCTCTCTCAGAAATACTGAAAAAGGATCCCTGCTCTGTACGCTCAGACCAGAGCTATGGCTGAGATGGAAACGGAACAAAAGGCATCCCTGCCCTCAGACCCCCCTTCTCCTCTAAGCAGCGGTAGATGAGCGGCGTCTTGATGCTAAAGTTTGTGGTTCTCCAGAACAACATGAACATAAACATACATCACATGCAGCTTTACCCAAACGTGTTGTTCACAAAGACGTTTACTTTTAGATGCACTTTTTATCCCTTGTTATTTATTTTGAAAGCAGTTTATGTCTTAAATAACTTAAAGGAAAGGTCCTAGCTACTTGATTTTTATTTTTCTGTGAGAATTTTATTTTTGTTTACACCACATTTGCACTAAATTGTGTCATTTATTTTTTAACAAAGACACTATAATTTGTTCACAGAATAAATATCTGATTTTCAGCTATTTTTTAAATTAAGCGATGGCTATGGTTTTGTTTTTAAAAGTTAATAACAATGTGTCTGGCCGCTACTTGACTCATTCATTTTTTTATCCTTTTTACAGCAATTTTGTACTAAATAATGACACTGCTGTTCATGTTCACTATTGTTTAAACTGAATTTTACAGATATTTCCAAATGAAAATTGTCATTGTTTGTCAAAGACAGAGTATTACTGATTTCAGCAATGTTACACAAAAGTCTGTTATTTATTACACCAAATAGGACACAAGTTGTTTATTATCATGGTGTTTAAAAAAATAAAAAATAAATGGGGAAATATTTTCCAAAAAGCTGTTTTTAAAGTTCTTCTTTCTTAAAGTTTGATATATCATGAGTTGTTAGAGACGAGATATATCGATTATCGCATTATCGCCATATCGTGATAGTATCGTTATCGTGAGCAAAGTATCGCGTATCGTATCGTATCGTGAGGTACCCAGTGATTCCCAGCCCTAGTCAACAGGACGTTGATGGGAGAAACTGAAAAGAGAAATTGACTCTGAAAGTTTTATCTTGTTAAATTTATGCTTGCACTTAATCTGTAAAGTACAAAAAGTAAACACCCAGTACTTAATAAACTGTGAACAGTCAGACAATTGTGTTCAAACTGTAAACAAATTAAAAAAAAGTTCCATAACTTTGTACAAGTTGTTAGCCAAAGACATATCTGCAATGAAAAAACTCTCTGATGTTACACATAGTTTATTCATGAATAAAATAACAATGGTAGTTTATCTTTTTTTTTTTTTTTTTATAAACCTTTATAGTTTGTGTGAGTAAAGCAATACCTGATGATCTGAATCAGACCACCTCAAACATTATTCTAGGTCAATAAAACTTCCCCTTATGTGGTCCACTTAGTTAAAGATGCCAATAGTTGTACTTTTATTTGATTATAATAAACTGCAGAAAAATGTGTTACTCACACAGAACTTGTATACAAGAAGGTGAACTGTCTTTCCCCTGACCAAGAGTATTGGATGCAGTGCATACGTAACATTCTTCATCTGTTCTTTGAATCCGATGTATATTCAAAACCTTTTGGTCCATTATTGAAATCTTTTGTCGGTCTTCAGACTGTTTGTACCAGGAGAACTGTGGCTGTGGATTTGCTGCAGCATTGCAGGTCAATGAGACGCTGCTGTTGATTTTAACTCTGTTATTATCAAGACCCAAAGTGGAAATGGTGATATTCATCGGCTTGTCTAGAAGATGAAAGAAAAAATAGTATTCTCTCAATTTTTTAATGCAATTTTATCGCTTACCTTATTTAGAGTATCCATAAATAAGTGGAACTTACATTTAACATCAAGATTAATGGACTGTGATGTTCCAGAGCCAATCAGGTTTCTGGCTCCACATGTGTAGTTTCCTCTGTCCTCTGGTTTGATCCTCATCGATTCATAAATCTGACTATTTTCAATGTGTTCTCCATCTTTTTGCCAGAAAAAGCGGTCAGGTTTTGGGTTGCTTTTCTTTAGTCTGCACTCCAGGATGATGCTGTTCCCTTCTTTGATGTCTTGTAATGTTCCTTCACTCTGATTCTTAATCAGTATCTCAACTTGAGGAACAACTGAAAAGACAAAGCACTCATGTATCAGTGATTCAGTCAAATTCACATTTACAGAATTTTAATATAAAAACAAACAACTTCTTTTTTTACCATTTAGATCCTTGCTTATTTTAAATTTATTATTGTTGTGTCATGTTTTTGATTTTATATTTTTTCACAACTGCATCATTTCTCTGTTTCTTGATCTTTGTACTTACCACCAACAGTTAGGTTAGCTCTTGGGTCTGTAACCCATTTAATGGTTGAAGTTTTTCCTTCAAATCTGAACATATAAGTTCCACTGTCATTCACAGTCAGATTACAGATGGAAATTTGACACAGTTGATGTCCTTGTTGTCGTCCAGCAGTTCCATTTGAAGAACCTGTATGTTTCACTCTGTTTTTAAAGAGTGGACTGACGGACGGCTTTGACTCATCATTGCTGTAAAGAACAGTCCCGGTGAAGCCTGTATTCTGGTTCCAGGTTGCATTCTTCATCCAAAACCAGGTTGTACCATCAGCAACTACAGAATAACCTAAGGATTTACATTTGATTTCAACACAGGAGCCTTCTTCAGCTGTAATCTGGGTCTTCTCTAATACAAAAGGATTGTCCAGTGCTGTGCAACAAGAAAAATCTGGAAGAGTGTAAAACAATTATACAAGTCATGTCATATAATCCAGTTAGACGTGTTTTATTAAGCAAATAAACAACTTACTTGTTGAGAGGGTCAATAATACCAACCACCCAAATGTAAGAGAATTCATTTTCACTGAAGGCTGCTCTCTACATCACAAAAACAAACATTTGCACTGTAGTCTTTTCTAAATAAATGAAAAACGTATTAGAATTTAAATATCAGAAATCTTTGCTGTTGCACCTTTACCAGAGTTTTGGTGTTCAACAACTATAGAGGCACTAGAAGTGGTTCATTTGGTCTGTGGGACATTCACTTTTCAAGATACTGTGGCACTGGGCTCCTCTTATAGTGGATCACCTCTCCAGCTTGAGGCTGGATTTTATAATAATGGATTGGATTTATCTGCGCTTTCCCAGATGCTCAAAGCCCTTCCATTGTGTCCCTTATTCATTCACTCTTCATTCATATATGGAGATGGTAGAGGCGTGGCACCTACGGTCCCTCTGACCATCACCGTGATCATTCATGCACATTCATGCTGGTAGGCAGTAGTGTTAAGGGTTTTGCCCAAGGACCCTCACTGGGGGATGTTAATTGCTCGCCATCAATATGGTAACTGCCCCAGTACCATAGTTCATTCCCCTCCGGGAGAATGAACAACAGTCTTCCTTACATCATTGGTGCTTTTTGCCTAGAAAATCAGTTAAATTTAAATAACTATAAATCAGTTTCTTTCAGATCAAAGTTTCCTTTCTTTGAGATTTTTCTTTCTTGGTTGAAGCGTTTTTACAGTTTTCGGCAACACATTTTTGTACATTTTACAGTCTTTAAATATGATTAATAGCCTTCTTTCTTTTTTTCACTGGAGCTAAAGCTCTGGTGTTTAAGGGTTAAAACTAAAATCCCCTTATTGAAATAAAACAGAAAACAGCTTATGCAACATGTTAAAGCCATGGGTAATGTCAGTTACTGCAGGAAACTGAAAATAGCTCTAAGTTCCTCTCCTCCCTAACAAGTGAGCAGCCAACCATCTAACCCAAACACAGCGTGTAACCATGACAACTCACCTCATTAGTGAGGAAATAACATTCAGCTCCTACAGTTATGATGTGAGCAACAAACAAATAAAGAAAATGGAATTGTTGCGTACAGGAAGGCCTCAGAGATCTGGGGCCTCATTTATAAAACCTTGCGTAGGATTTGCGTCAGAAGTGGCGTACGGATGAAACATAGGACGTGCGTACGCACAGAAATATTCGGATTTATAAAACCGTGCGCACGCACATCCTACGCATCCTTCCCTTAATAAATCACAACCAATTCTAAATGCTGCGCAGCTTTTGCGGCTTCATGACACGCCCATAGTTGCCCATAAATAGTCCGTGAAACGCCCACAAATGAATATTCATTGATAGCGAAACCATGGCAAACACAGAGAAAAAAACAAAAAAAACTTAACTTCACTCGATGTGAAGTAGAAGTTATCGTCGGCGAGGTGGAAAAGAGGAGAAAAATGTTGTTTGGAGGGCACAGTGTGGGCATTACTAATGCCGAAAAGCCGGACATCAAAGTCGAGGCAGAAAAACGTGTGGCGCTGCATCGCCAGAGTGTGTCTGCCACGGGGGGGGGGGGGGGGGGGGGGGGGGGGGGGGGGGGGGGGCGGACAGGGGACACCGGAGCTGACCCCTTTTGATGAGAGAGTGGCGGCAGTTATTGGGGAATCCCTTTTACGTGGAGTGGTGACTGAAGGGGGGGGGGGGGGGGGGGGGGGCCCGACGCACCTTATGCACCGGGTGACACACCCCCAAAAGCTCCAACAGGACGGCTCGAGGAAGTCGGAACCGGCTCATAAGCCACTGGTCCTAATGCGTTCACTCCGAATTCTTCCATTTGCCACATCTTCTAAGATCCAAGATCAGTCATTGTGCGTCATTACGCATTGTGATGGGGCATTTTATTTCCATCCATTTAATTGCATCTGACAAGCTACAGATGTGGGTAATAATCCACGTGGAAATGGGAAATTGTTCAGCGCAAATGTAATTTCTTGTTGCTTTCTGAATGGTTGAGACATACGCCATACATTGTTTTATCAGAAATAAAACAAACTAAAGGCATATGCATGAATACCATAATTCTATAGCTTATGAAGAAATGTTTTACTATGAAAACAACTTTACTCAGTGAACAATTAATCTGTCTGTCTGTCTGTCTGTCTGTCTGTCTGATTCGCACTCATCTGGCGGCGCGTGCACACGCAGCGGCTCTATCGGCTTTATTGTTTTTAAAAGAATGTATTTTTAAGTCGTTTATTTATTATTTTATATGCTGCTTGCACTGTGGGGTGAGAGGAAAGCAATTTCATCTGTGTTGTATGTCTTACGGATGCAGCATATTTGACAATAAAGCTGACTTTGACTTTGACTTTGACTATATCTGCTCCTCCAGACGGACACATTGACGAGAATATCAGTTTTGTACATTATTTCGTTCTGTTAACTATATTATTTATGAGGATGAATTGCATAACATGCCAATATTACAGAACATATTTAACTTTTTTTTGCAAATTTGTGTTCATTTGAATTTCTGTTATAATTTTTGTTTGATTTTATTTGTTTGTTTCACTGCTGATTGATCATACGGGTGTTCGTGTAGCTGTTCATTGTGAGACTTGCTTTGTGAAGTCTTCATGTTATTTATGAGAGGCAGTATTGTCATTTTCACTTTCACGTGTTTCTTCCATCTGCCGACGGTGTCGCCGTTTCTCATTTCACCCGTTTTTGTGCGTACGCCTGGGTCAGAGCTTGCGTGAAGGACCGCACATTTTACCGCCAAGTTTGCTTTTTATAAATCTCAACTATTGCGTAGAGAGTGGCGTACGCCTTCTTTTGTGCGTACGCAACGTTTATAAATGAGGCCCCTGGGCTTCCTTACAAGAAGGCCCACTTTAATTCTGGATTCTCAAATGTTTATGTTATCAAAATCAACTCAAACTTACACACCGTGTAGCAGCGTGTAAGGAAAATAGTAGAAATGCAGCTTAAGAGCCTAGTTTTATTGAAATGATCACTGTCTGCATAGTCACAGAGGCGTTTTATACATGTCAGCATCTGTATACAGTATGTACTAATAAGACAATAATTGTTGAATTTATTAATTGAGAAATTGAAAAGTTTTTTCTTGAAAAAAGGTCACTAAATTGAGAACAAGATACTATAACCAACATTCAAGTTTAGTCTAACTAAAAGTTACATTTTTTTATATTTTTTACACTCTAAAAAGAAAAAAGTTGATCCAACTTAATTGAATCACTTCAATTGGTAACACCTAATTGTATTAAGTTTATTCAACCTAAATTTTTATGTCTATCCAACTCAATGTGATACGTTGATCCAACTTAATTGAATTGCTTCAATTGGTAACACTTAATTGAATTAAGTGTATTCAACTAAAATTTTTATGTTTATCCAACTTAAATTGATACGCTGATTTAACTTAAATGAATTACTTCAATTGGTAACACCTAATTGATTTAAGTTTATCCAACTTAATTTGAAATGTTGATCTAACTTATAGAAAATCTTGTTCAATTTTGTTTATATGACTTTAACTAACATTCTTCTAAAGTTTCTACCACTGGAGGTGGTACTTTCATATCAAAGACATGACTGATCCAGCAATGTCTCACATTACTAGACAGTAGCTCACATGTCACGACCTCTGTCTTTAATAATTGGGACTTAAGGTCTTTTACCGCACACAGGGGTTGGTCATCATCCTCTACCAAACTCTAACTCATGGTGCAGAAAAAAAATGAACATAACAGGTTAAATTACTAGTTCAAACAGAGTAAAACAGCTGGACAACAAAACCCATGGACAAAAACTCACACTTAAACCACAATCTGCCCAGATAGGCAAAGAAAATGGTATCCCATAATTCCTTGCGCTGCCTCACGTTATGACATCAATATGCATTGACAGGTTCACACCAAAGTTACAGCAACTTAATTAAATTAAGTTGATTGAAAGTAAAATAACTATGTCAGACAACTACTTGTTATTTTTAAGTTGAATGAACTCAAAAAAATGATTTGTTTTCACCAAACTAAATAATTAAGTTAGAACAATGTAAAAAAGTACATCTTTCCAACTACAGCCCAAATACTCTTTTTAGAGTGTAAGAGACAATTTATTTTATGTTATTGCATGCTTTATGTCTGCTGAGTGCAGTTTATTAATCTGTATTGAGGGCTTGAACCTCTCACCACTCCTCACCACGCTCATTTACATTGATGTGATGTGTGAAACTAGGGTCTGCAATGACCAACGTCGCCAATGTGAACATTGAGGAAACTTGATGAAAGGCGCGACGTTCGCCATTGCAATTCTACTAATTCATGTTGTTTCTTTCATTAAGTTGTGAAATGGATCCAAAGTCACAAGAAAACTGCCATTGGCTCACAAATGTCCACAAAGTCCACCTTGTTCTGATAAGAAATCAAAGTTGAAGGTATCCCAGTAAGAGTAAACACTGCAAGGCATATTTTAAGACTGTAAATTCTCCAATGCAGAAGTTCTTCAGTGGTGAAGTGAATTTGTGCAAACAGCATAGCAGTGACACCCTTGGCGGTACCAATTGTAGTGTAACATGAAGTGCTTTCACCGTGTAGCTCATTTCAAAATTCCATATATGGTTGGTTACATAGTTGGTTGAATAATAAATATATATCTAGTAAATTATAATTATATTTGTAGCCCTGAGAAGAAAAAAGAGGAGAATTAAATAAATTAATCCCATAAATGATCAATATTATTATTAATATTGATTAATATTGATATTACAAAGTTACTAAAAGGAATAGGTTTGAATAAGTCTGGGTGATGACACAGATTTAACTAGAAGGAAATGGGTTAAGTGTAAATAACAAGGTTATTGTTGTTTATTGAATGATGTTGATTATGGGTTTATTGTAAATAACAATGTTATTGTTGTTTATTGATTTGTTTTGGATTATGTAACCTCAACAGCGTCAGTTCACAGGACTATATTTTATTTTGAAGAAATGCGGAGTGTTCTGTGGATGTTCTTTGGTTTTGATTGGACTAAGCTGATTGGCTGAGGATAGGATCAAAGAGAAAAGGAGAAAAGAAAAAAGGTTTGGACATGGAAGCACGAGGAGAGGTGGAGAAGAAGACGGGGAAAAAAAACTTTCTGCAGGCCAAAGTCAGGAGGGAAACTTGAGAGTGGTTTCCCGTGACAGAAAAGGTGACTGAAAGTTTCCCGTTTTGGAGTTTCTCACTTGAGCGTGACCCGGAGCCCACGAAGCGGAGCTTCAGCACTGAGCAGTTTGGGGTTTCCCCGCGACGGACGGCAGGTGCTGTGGAAGGGCGGAGCAACGGCTAAAGCTGGACGGCGTTGCACGCAGGACGGCGTTGCACGCAGGACGGCGTTGCACGCAGGACGGCGTTGCACGCAGGACGGCGTTGCACGCAGGACGGCGTTGCACGCAGGACGGCGTTGCACGCAGGACGGCGTTGCACGCAGGACGGCGTTGCACGCAGGACGGCGTTGCACGGAAGGCTAAGGAAGTCGGTGATTTTTTTCAGGACTGCAACAAGTTTTTTCCCCCGGGGGTAATAACTGACTGTGTGAATGAGTGAGTGGGTATGGGCCCTGTTTGTTATTTTTCATGACGTGGTGAAGTATTGCAATATCTGTGTTTGAAACAAACTTTTGAAACAAACTTTTAAAACCAGTTTATGAATGTTCAGTTAAGTTTTGAAATTTACATTTATCTCAAGGTTCATATTTTTTTCATTTAAGAGGAAGAGTACCAGATATATTGACCGATATTTTT
Source organism: Oryzias curvinotus (assembly GCA_023969325.1). NCBI lineage: Eukaryota > Metazoa > Chordata > Actinopteri > Beloniformes > Adrianichthyidae > Oryzias > Oryzias curvinotus. The sequence continues at coordinate 28,047,313 of CM043721.1, forward strand.
GTTTGTTTTGAGGGTCAACTCTTCATTGTATTAAACTTGAAACAGTGTTCCGTTTAAATGGTTGTCTGGTGTCATACTTTTTAGGAAGACGTACTTGTCTACTTTAAGTTCGGTGATGCTGTAACTTTTTAGACTTCAATAGGTAACCCGATTGGGAGCTACCATAGCTCAACGAACCCAATCCCCCCATCACGACTCCGTAGGTTAGCCTTTTTTAAAGTTATGCTGAGTGACGGGGCTACATATTTCTATAAAAAAAGAACAGCTTTAGAAAAAGGCAAGCCTTCTCCCTTTCAGTGGTTACAAATGGATTAATCAATATTTTTCTAATTAGGGAAATCTGGAGAGACGTAGTCCCAGTGGGACATGCCCGAAACACCTCTCCAGGGAGGCGTCCAGGAGGCATCCGGACTAGATGCCCGAGCCACCTCAACTGGCTCCTTTCGATGTAGAGGAGAAGTGGTTCTACTCCGAGCTCTCCGCGGATTGCAGATTTAATTAGGGAATTATTAATCTAATTTACATTTTTAAACAGAAGAACTCAGACAAACATTTTATCTGTAAAAGAAAAGACAAAGGTCTCACCAAAAACAGGATTCCTTCACTTTCTTCAAAGAAATGTAGCAGATGAAGTCAAGCAAACTTATTTCAATTTTTAAGAACAATCTGACTCAAATTTTGGCACAAAAAACAAACAGATCAATCAACATGAAATAACCACATTCCTCTGAGAAGCAGTTTTGTCTTACCTTTAAAGTGTGTTTTTTTAATTCATATGCAAGTTAAGTCAAGCAGACGAGCAAACCAGCCTGTTTTAGCTCAGCAGTTTTAAGTGTTCCTTTTTCTTGGTCCAGCTTCCTTAAAGCGGTTTTAACAGCTCCTATTTAAATTTGTCAGTATTACATTTTAAGGGGAGGGTTTTCATTAAAGGAACTTACAAACACAACATTTATGTTGGCACTGCATCTACATGGCTAAAAACATAAAGAATCACCAAAAGAAAACATGCACAAATTTTGTGTTTCACAACATTAAAGGGATTCTAAGCCACAAATAGACAGGAAGCATAATTGAAAAACTGATGTGAGACCTCATTTCCTTTTTTTGTAGAGCAGCCGCCGCTTTTCTCTCAGCATCAGCAGCCATTTCATCCACGGCTGTGTTTAACGCTTGCAGCATGGCAGCTGTGGTGGGTGATAGAATGTAAAAAAAGGGGGAGTGCCTGGACACCCTCACACCAAGACCCCTGCCGAAGGCAAGGTCACAGTGGTAGTCGAGGCCCCCAGATGCCCACACAGGAAAGCAATTCCTTTCTATCTAAAGATATGGTTTGTTGTAAATCTGTTCACAAAATAAGATTCACTGAAATAACGTCAACTAACTAGCTGTAAAGTTGAATAAATCATTCCTGTTTCTGGAAGGCTGCATGTGAACATTATTGGAGCCAACAGGTATGTTTGCAACATTTAAGAGTGTGTGTTTAGGCCCCGCCCCTTTTTTGATTTATTATTCATCTACACCTGACAGCAATGATTATAAACTTCCAGCAACTTTTTGCTTTATGATGCTTCATGATTTTACCCCCCTTCTATTATCACCTTCCAACCCCCCCTCTCTATCATTCCTCTCTCTTCTTGTCAATCCAGTCCAACAAAAAAAAAAAACGTTACAAATATAATGAATATGACTAAAGTTTAGTCTAAATTACAAAAGGGTTTATTCAAATCTAATATTCCTGTTTCTGTTCAAAACGTTGGAGAATATCTAATGAAAAGGTCACCAGAAAAGCACAGAAGCGTCTCCATCCCCTCAGGAGACTCAGGAAGGCTGGAATTCCAACACCTCACCTCATCACCTTCTACAAGGGCACCACTGAGAACATCCTGACACAGAGCTTCACATCCTGGTTTAGCAGCTGCAAGGTTCAGGACAAACAACGGCTCAGCAAGATTGTCAGGACTGCAAGCAAGATCGTTGGTGCACCTCTCCCGATCCTGGAGGAGTTATACGCAGAGCAACCTCCATCATCAGGGACCCCCAGGCCCCCTTCTCATGGACTGTTCTCCCTCAGGCCATCTGGGAGGAGGTTCAGGAGTATCAGCTGCAGATCGAGCTAAAAGCTTCTTCCCACAGGCTGTCAGACTGCTGAACGGACTGTCCTCCTCAACCATTCATGCTCTCACAAACTCCACTCTGCAATAAGACCCAAAGGATTACCCCCAACCCCCCCCAAACAACCCGAAGACATAATACATGGATACAGACTCTAACACCCCCCCCCCCCACCCCCATAAAGAAGACTGCAGCTAAACGCACATAGTCACTTGAATGCTGGTCTCTATTTTATTTTATTTTACTTTATTTTTATTTATCTAATTTTACTGCTACTTTTATTCTTTGATTGTTATTTTATTGCTTGCTTCTTTGCACTGTTGCTACTGAGAAACACCATCTTTAATTTCAGTCAGACAAATTCTTGCAGTAGAATACATTTATTTTCACATACTTAATTTACATCTTAGTTGGCATTCACAAACTTTGATTGGCATAAGGCTCCGTACAATTCCATGAGATAACTTCCATAAACTTTAGGGTAAAAACCCCGAACGGAGCCCACAGGTGGAAGCCGGGGAGGAGGGTGGGGCGACGAATGCGGCGCTGCGGTAAGAAAGAGAATGAACGGCTGCACACCTGGACTTAAATAGGACGCTGAACAGGTGAGTTAATTACCTACCGCCCTAGGGGGAAAGACACTGCCGAGTTTGGCTGCCTGAAAGTCAGCTGACCCCTCTGGTACAGTTCTGGATGGCAGCTCTTTGACTCTGACCTGCACCACCATTGCCAATCCAGCGGCGGTGAACATCACCTGGTTCCGGGCGGGAGGGAGAAAAGAGGAGGTGGTCGGTTCTGAGCAGGACTTCAGTTTTAATGTGTCAAAACTGTCAGAGGATTTTTACTTCTGTGAAGCTGCTAACATTCATGGAGCTGAACACTCAGATCCTGCAAGAATCGATGTTGCATGTAAGAATCTCTGTTTTGCTCTATTTCTTTTGTTTTTCCTGACTTGGACTTGGAACATGCATAAGCCAATGGATTGTTTCTGCTTTCCAGTTCCTCCAGAGATACTGTCTTCTTCTCGCTGCATTAAAGTTTTATCACAGACCTGATGCTCTTGTGACAGCCAGGGAAACCCGTTACCCTCTGTGGTTTGGGATCTGGCAGGAGAACTGGTTAATCATTCTGCTGACATCCCCATCCTGGAGATAATCCTGGGAGGTGGGGTCATTAGGAGTCAGATCACTCTGTATCGCCTGGATGAAAACGTACCGTCTCTAGTGTGCAACAGCAGCAACTCCTTGGTGTCCGACAGTCAGGCCTTCAACGTGTCCTCCAGTGAAATCCAGCTAAGTAGGACCCTCTGGAGGATGCTGATTCAAACTGCAACTATAACTCACATTTTATTATGCCATTAATTCTTTTGATAAAATATTGCTATATTAAATTATGTTATTTTATACTTTGTAATTCATGTGAGCGATGGGAACTTTTCCAGGTCTCCATCTTCTGTCTTTGCTGATTGGCTGTGCAGCTGGAGCCTCGGGGATGACGTTGGTTTGCATCCCATTGCTGATTTAATTTTGCAGGTGAAAAAAAAAAAAAATATGTTAAAAAGACATCAGTTTGCACACTTTGGAGACTTTTTAGAAAATGTTTTTTAATGGCTATTACCTATCATACCTCTCAATAATTTCCTTTTCTAAATCCTTAAAATGTTGTTTCTCACTGAAAAAATAAGGCTTTGGATCAACCAATTTTATGCAAACACTTTGAAAAAATGCAAACATTAAGGATTTTCTTTTTACATCCCCTGTGTTTAAGTTGCCATGAGTAAATAGGGCTGCACGGTGGCGCAGTGGTTAGCGCTCTTGCCTCAGAGCAAAAAGGCCCCTGGTTCAAGTCCTGGCTTGGGGACCTGAAACAGAACATTGTTGGGGGACCGTTCTGTGTGGAGTTTGCATGTTCTCCCCGTGCATGTGTGGGTTTTCTCATCAACAGTGTCCCACCACTATCCAAAAACATGTTTCATAGTCACTTAAAATTGTCCATTGGTGTGTTATTGTGGCCCTGCAACAGACTGGAAATCGCCAGGATAGGCTCCAACAGCCCCGTGTCCACAAAAGGGACAAAATAGATTAGAAGATGAATGAATGAATCTATTGCTTTGAAATGTACAAAAAAGGAGGACATGGTTTTCAATGTCATCAAATTGTTCTTTTAATGACGATTTTCAATCGAGTTTCGGGCAGATGACTCGTAGCAGTGTTTCTTAGCTAATACCCTAGGGCGGTTCAGTCAATTATCTCACCTGCTCAGCGTTCTATTTAAGCCAGGTGCGCAGGCGTTCATTCTCTTTCTTACCTTCAGCGCTCATTCTTCGCTGTTCCCCGTGCTCGCGGATCCGGTGGATCTCCTTTTATTCGACGTCTTGCTGTATTCCCCCGTCCTTTGGATGGATAATCCCCATTTCTGATGTGGGTTTTCCGTTTTCGCCGCGTTTGCTCATTTTTGCGGCTCTCGCCGGGCAGCTAGCGGCGCTCGCCGGGCGGCTACCGGCGCCCAGCGCGTTCGTTTCGCCGCGGTCGCGTGCATCTGCAGGGGGTGCGCTTTCCGCGTTGTTCGGGTTGTCCGTGGGCCCGTATCTGGAGCTGTCCGGGTCTATCATCTGCCGTGGTCGGACGGTCTTCTAAGGTGAGCGGCGTGCGGATTTTCCTGTGTAGTTTCTGGGCTGAGTCTTGTTTTGTTTACTTCCGTGTATGGTGACGTCGCGCCCCTAAGGACCCTAGGAATTGTAGTTTTTGTGACTCGTGGTCTGTTCCATGATCACTCTGATTCATTTTCTGCTGTTATTCCGCGTCGTCCGATTATTGTTTCAGGAGTTGTGGGGTCTTTTCTGTGGTTGTGACGGCTGGCGGTCCTTGTCTGGCCTGGTTTCTCATGCTGGCTGAATTATTTGTGGTTTTTGCATTTTCTTTGTTGCTGTTTTGTTCTTTAGGTGCTGAAGGTGACTCTTGACTATCTTTGATTAGATGCTGGCTTTATTGTTATGGCGGTTCTTCTGTTTATTTTCTTCGTTGTTGTAGCTGCTGGTTAGTCTGAATGTGAATTGGTCTCTCTTGGACCTGTCTCTCCTCTGTGGACAAATTCCTTATGCTTGGTCTCTTTATGCAGCGTCTTTGGCTCATTTTAATCACTCATTCGTTGCCCCTGCACGTTCTGCATCTGGTTCTGCTTCGCCTGTTTTTCCCCGCTCTGTGTACCCAGTGGGTCCTGCCCTGGCTCGGGGACTTGCGTCGGTCGCATTAGTGAGTACGTCAGTCTCGTCGCTGCCTTTTTTCTCGGCTGGACAGTTAATTTGTTATTCTCTCTCTGGTTTGGTCTGGAGGTTTGTGGGGGCTGTGTGATGGTTTTTTCCGGGGCGTCGTTTTCAAAGCCACCACTGAGGGTGGCCCCTTCGAAGTGTTCAGGTTCTCATGACGTGATCTGGACCCGTTGGCGCCTCACAGTTCATCTTTCTGGGCATCAGTGGCTGGTTCCTCATGCGCCTTCAGGATTAGTATATATTTTCTTCAGCTGCCCATGCTGTCTCCGCGATTTTCTTCCGAGCACAATATAAGGCTGAGGATGTCTTATCGCTGAGGTTCTCCCTGTTCTGCCTATATGCCTCTCGGCGTCTTTTGGCATTCAGTTGGCGCTCGACACGTTTGCCGGTTTACTTTTCAGCTGCCGTGGCAGTCCTCATACTTTCCAAATTCTTAGCAGAAGCTCTGTAATGTTTATTTGTAGGCGATGGGTCCCCCTCATTTTGCGAGTTATTGATGGTTTCTCAGTGGCCGAATTTCCTCTGTATCCCTGGTCTTTTGGATATCTGTGTGTGTGTGTGTGGGGGGGGGTTCTTTTCAAATCTGGGTTCCACGTTGTCTATACTGTATGGTCCTCCACCCTTCCGGATTTATTTTTCTTCTATGGATCGGATGGTTCAGTGCTGCTTGTCTCTCCCCATTATGTCATCTGTGGCTTTTGTGCAGCGTGTTGTTTATTCATTGTTTGGTTGAATATGATTTGTCGATGGTTGGGCCACCTGACATTTGCTGTGGCTTTGGTCCTATGGTCATCCGTTCATCTTGTGTTCTTGTTCTGGGTAGTTCCGTCCTGGGCCCTGTGTTCCTGTTCTGGATTTCGTGTCTTGCGTTTGTTCCTTCCCTCTCCGTGCTTGACATAGTTATGTTATGATGACTGTCGTGTCTTCAGGCTCCCTCCACTTGTTCTTCTGAGGCTGTGCCTTCTGGTTTGGGGGAAAGGATTTAAGAGTGGTTTGTGTTTGTCCGGCCGCCAGACTCTACAGCTCTGATGATTTCTAAGGTGTCGTCCGGTTATTTCATCCTTGGAGATTGTATTAAGGCTGTTTCAATAGTGAATGATAGTATTGTGTCATCGGTTGACTTGGTTAATGTTTAAATACCACCTTGAGCAATTTCTACCCTGACCGTAGGAGTATATCACTTGTGCTCTCAAGCTTGGTTTAAGAGTTAAATCTTGTGTTCACAAGTCAGTCTTCTATCTGCCTTGCTTAAGCAGATGACAGTCTGCTAGATGCTTCCCCATTAGTGGCTTGTTATACTCCGCCTCTAAATGCTTAAGGTTCAGTCTAGAAAAAGAATGCTATCAAAACCTATGATCCCTCATGGCTCTTAAGTTCTCTTTTTCAGTATCCAGACGCCCTTGGCTAATTACAATTTCAGTGGCCTGTACTTGTTGTCCACCAATTTGAGAACCACTAATATCAAGTACAAAGCATCAAATCCAGCCAAGCTGTAATCCTTTGCTACGTGGGATGTTGATCTTCCTCATCTACATTCTCCTCGGCTGCTCTTCCCATCACCTACTCCTCGATGGCCTCATGAAGGTGCGTCCCTCTGAAACTGTCAAAGGTTAACTTTCTTATCTTTGGAATATATAAAAATTTTGGTGTTAAGACTTTGTGCAGGTTATATAGTTCACTATCATTTCACTGTTGGAATTTATAATTATGATGGTTTCTAGGGTGCGATAAATCCACAATGGGTCTTTACCTTAACTGTCTACTAAATTTCACTTCTCAGATTTGTTCTTTCAAAGCACTGGTATTTCATTTATCTCAAGCATTTTGAATCTGATCGGTATCTGGGATTTTTATATATTCTTGTCAAGACTAATACTGCTTTGTTTTATCTATGCAACACATCCTGAGCTTGCACACCCCTACGCCCCGATCAGCTTCTCCGTTTCCAGGAAGTGATGTCTCCCCTGCATTCCTTGATCTGGTGCTGCACCGATGACTGCTCGACGTACCTATTGCTGCACTGAAAGTGACGGGGCGGTGGACCTCCTCTGCATTCCAATGACACTTCTGACTGAATTAATCAATCAATGTCAACAGCAGAATGAATGTAAATTCTTCGATTATAGATGTTACAGAAAATTATAGCCAGGTGGAAGCCTCAAAATTTAGGATGTTCTAAGCTGTATCATTGTATGCGCTGGAGCTTGGTTCTTAAGCCAATTTTGTAGTATGCAATGAAGCATGGTACTTATGGGCGTCGACGCTTAGTAATTATGGGCGTTGAACTCGTCTTACTGTTGGATGGGCTCTCAATTAAATATGTTCCTTGAGCGCTTATAGTTGTTATGCCAAATGGAGAAAATTATGGCTATTAAGCTCGTTCGTTGTACTGTCATTGGGAGCTTCAAAATAATGGATGGACTTAAGCTCGTGTATATCTAGTTGCCTCAATGGAAGGAGTTATGGCCATAAAGCTTGTTCTTCGCTTATTAGAAGTTCGATTAATGGCTGTTCAGCTTGTCTTACTGCGCCATCGGAAGCTTTGGTTTGGATGTTAAGTTAGTGTATCATACGGGTTGTTTGGCGGTTTAAATTATAGTTCTGCACGGCGTTTTGTTTTGGGGAAGTGAGCTACGTTCTAAGATCAGGTATGAGTAATTTTATGTTGGCTCCCCTTCATTCTTCCCTCTCTCTTCAGATAGTATGCTCCCCTGGTGAACGGGAGCGGCCCAACGGTCAATGTACCGGGTAAACACATAGCAGATACATTAGATAGTATGTTCCCTTCGTAGAGTGGTTCTCGAAGGGAGCGGCCAACGGTCAATGTACCGGGTAAACACATAGCAGATACACTAGATAGAATGTTCCCTTCGTAGAGTGGTTCTCGAAGGGAGCGGCCAACGGTCAATGTACCGGGTAAACACATAGCAGATACACTAGATAGAATGTTACCTTCGTAGAGTGGTTCTCGAAGGGAGCGGCCAACGGTCAATGTACCGGGTAAACACATAGCAGATACACTAGATAGTATGTTCCCTTCGTAGAGTGGTTCTCGAAGGGAGCGGCCAACGGTCAATGTACCGGGTAAACACATAGCAGATACACTAGATAGAATGTTCCCTTCGTAGAGTGGTTCTCGAAGGGAGCGGCCAACGGTCAATGTACCGGGTAAACACATAGCAGATACACTAGATAGTATGTTCCCTTCGTAGAGTGGTTCTCGAAGGGAGCGGCCCAACGGTCAATGGTACCGGGTAAACACATAGCAGTCATACTGGAAAATGAAATGAAATGAAGTGAAAATGGAATGCCGCCGAAAACACACCTCATCTTATTTACACACTGATTATACATTCACATTCACATTTTCTTCTTCTTCTTCTGGATGATCTTGGTGTTGGGGGTTTTGTTACCCAAAAGTTTTATGGAAATCTCTCATGGAATTGAACGGAGCCTTATGCCAAACCAAAAGTTGTGAATGCCAACTAAAGTATGTGGAAAATGTCAAATAAATATTTCTTACTGCAAGAGTTGTCTGACTGAAATGACGATTTTCAATCGAGTTTCGGGCAGATGACTCGTAGCAGTGTTTCTTAGCTAATACCCTAGGGCGGTTCAGTCAATTATCTCACCTGCTCAGCGTTCTATTTAAGCCAGGTGCGCAGGCGTTCATTCTCTTTCTTACCTTCAGCGCTCATTCTTCGCCCCGCCCTCCTCCCCGGCTTCCACCTGTGGGCTCCGTAAAGGGGGGTTTTGTTACCCAAAAGTTTTATGGAAATCTCTCATGGAATTGAACGGAGCCTTATGCCAAACCAAAAGTTGTGAATGCCAACTAAAGTATGTGGAAAATGTCAAATAAATATTTCTTACTGCAAGAGTTGTCTGACTGAAATATGATTATCAAGGAAGTTTTTCTGTGAATTCAAATTTGTTGTAATTGTTTCTGTAAAACGTAATACACTTACTCAATACTTGAGTATATTTACTCTACAGACCATGTATCTGTAGTGTAGGAAGTGTATTAACTGAATACTTCTTCAGAGTAATTTGGAACATCAGATTAGTGTACAGATAGTATAAGAAAAATAAACTTTGAGTATACTGGCTCACTTTTAAGTACACTGTTAGTTCAATTAAAATGACTACTTTTTGCTAAGGGAAGCAAAGAAAGTGTTCTATCTTAACCCTTATGCTATCCTATGACCCCACCCTTACATTGACGTGCTCTCCCTACCAAGACAAAGGTGGATAAAGGTGGAGAGGATTTCATGTAATCCATGGACACCAGTGAAGATCACAAATCATTGAAGAAAAAAGGTTCAGCGCACTGTCTAGTGGGTCTAGATGATCCCACTCTTAATGTGCCTAGGATAACACAAGGGTTATACTTGGAAAGTTCTTGGCAATATTTTAAAATATTTGTTACAATATAAATTTTAAGCTCAGATTTCTAGTGTAGTCATAATTTGGGGTATGTTTTACACTTACCAACAACGGTTAGATTTGCTGCTGGGTTTGTCGTCCATTTGACATTTTTGGATTTCCCAAAGAATCTCAGCGAATAGCTTCCACTGTCATTTTTAGTTAGTCCACAGATGAAAATGTTGCATATCTGTTCTGGTTGGCGAGTTTTTTGACTTGTGAGTAAAAAATCAGAGAAGTTTACTCTGTTTTGAAGAGTGAACTGACAGGCCACTTTGATTCATTGGTGCTGTAAATGACAGTGCCAGTAAAGCCATGTTCTCCAGTCCTAATTTCATCCTGCAACCAAAACCAGTCTGCACCTTCAACAGAAATATCAGCACTTTTGGGTTTACATTTGATGTGGACACAAGAGCCTTTCATGGCTGTGAGCTGGGTCTTCTCTAAGACAAAAGGATTTTCTTGGTAAGAAAACACATCTGTAGAATTGAGAAAAAGTAGTAGGATAATGTTAATAAACTTCAACACAAATATTTTTGAATAAAATCTTAAATGGAGATAAAAAAAAACTTACTTTTCACAACAGAAAGAAACACCAACCACCAAAACATGTGAGCATCCATTTTTTAAGGTGGACAAAAACAAATGTTGTGTTTGTAGACCACCTAAATTTTTAAAGCAGTGCAAATGTTTTAGAAATAGTTTATTACAATTTAATCTGAAATAAAAAAAAAGTAAGAGGCTTCAACCAACTTCAACCAACTACGACTTCAGTAATTCTAAAGCACAGACGTGGGAGCTTACCAAAACCAGTTCAAAACCACGCTGGGGAGAAGAACAGAAAAACTACCAACAACTCTCAGTCCATCACCTAAAACAAGAAAAAAAAACTGATCATTAGAACAAGAAAACAAAATGTCTTAAGACAAACAACTCAACCTTAAACAGAAAATAAACCTGAAGTTACACTCCTTCGCCTAAAACAAACGGCTAAATTATACCTTCAGGGCGCTACAATTTAAGAACAAATTTCCTAACAAAGGGGTAAAAAAATCAGCGAAGTGGAATCAACACCACCTTGGTCCAGCTGAGCTGCCGCGCTCACTCCAGGAGGCTTGTTTCAATAAGGAGCACCAGAGTAGATATATGTCTGTGTGTGTCAGGTCACCTTAGGTCACCTTACACTATCCCTTTCAGTGTAAAGGAACTGTACTGCAGATTTCTCAAATTCCTATTCATCCCTCTCTTTTTCAGTACTTAAAGTGTGAAAAATCCTAAAGTTGTAAAATTGCAATTTGTATTTAAAACCCTCTGGAGAAACACATTGCTGAGCATCACAGATTACCATACATGACTTGAACTTTATTAATCCCAACAAGGAGAAACTCAATGCTGCTGAAACACGATTTTTCTTTCATTACAGCAATGTATAAACATAGGATTTAGAATTGGTTTTGTCAAGAAAGTATTTAACCTTATGTTATTTACCTGACCGTTTTAAACTCAGTGCAGGTTCTGGATGAAAACATACATTGTGTTTGTACTCCACGACATCTTTAATCCATTCTGTGTCCTTTTTAAATAATAATTTATTAGATTTCAATGTAAAATTTTTAAAAAAGGAACAAGCTTCATCAACTACAGCAATTTAAAAGCGCTGGAATGGTAACTTAACAAAATCAAAATCATGCTGAGGAGTGACGGGAAAAGCCAGGGTTCACAACACGGGGAACAGAAACCAGCCAGTTCACCATTCAATGTTTCAGACTCCTGGAACAAGTAATCCGAAAAGAAAAACTCCCATCAAAAACAAATACGACTACTAAAGATAAAAAATAAACCTGAAGTTGCACTGCCTTGGCAAAAAACAATAGGCTCAATTGTGGGCTATCTTCCTATGCCAGAACCCAAGAACAACAACTTTCCAAATTCAATTCTATTTATTTGCCAGTATTTTAATTGTGCATATTCCTACATATACTGAAACTGAAAAATTGCAAAAAAGTATTTAAAGCTCTCTGGAAGAACCGAGTCTTGCTGACTACTGACATCACAGATAAGCATATATGCAGCTGAAAAATATTTTATTTCATTACAGCAATGTGTAAATAAACATAGGATTTAGAATGTGTTTTGTCAAGAAAGTATATAACCTAACATTTTCTACTTGTCTGGTTTACAACCCAATGCAGGTTCCAGATTCTCCTTATTTATGCAGTGCAGGTTATGAACAGAAAACACTGTGTCTAAAGGCTTCCCCAGAATCTTCCTTCTTCAAAGTTTAAAGAGACAATAATCCAAATCTTATTATCACATAATTCTGGTGAAAGAGGCCTGAGGGAGGAGTGCACACCCTGTGCGTGCAGCATTTCCACACAGTCAGTAAGGAGCCAGTGTATGCACCTGTACATCATAAGTGCATGTAACTTACATTATGCTTACCATATTTCACTATACAATTACCGCACGCACAACAATGGTATGTTCTATTTTCATGAGGTGGATGCACAAGCCTCAAGGGAACTGTAAAACACACCTACACTTCTCTTAAGATACAGCTTCTGCTCTAATACCCTCTGGCACCTCTTATATCTACGGGCCCTGACAATCCAAAAACTTGAAGCGTCTTTTCGGGGCTTGAGTACATGTGACCAAGGCCTTAAGAGGGCAGCTGTGACTGCAGTTTGACATCTCAAGGGACGACATAATATATGGAACACAACATCATGCGTAGGTGTGAAGTATTTGTAAGGATAATTAAGTTGCATGCACTTATGATGCTGTCATACTCTACTCCAGTGTTTTTCAACCTTTGTTGAACTACGCCATGCGTTTTTGTGATAATTGTGACAGATAAAGCTGAAAGTTGCAGCTTTTTTTTCTTAAATATGTAATAAAAGTTAAGTTAGAAGATTGAAAAACTGATGTGTGTTGGTCGTTGTTTCAAGACGTTTAACAAGTAAGAGTCATTGTGCGCAGAGACACTGTCACTTTAACCCAATGCATCATGGGAGATGTAGTGCAAACAGCCTCAGAACGCGGATAGACTCTCTTCTCTGAGCTTCATTGTTTTGTTCACTTGATTCACGGTCTGATGTCGGATTCTGTAGAAACACCGCTAAAGACGAGCTTTAGCTAGTATTTTTGTTGGAACTGAGAGAGTTTAATAGCTAAATCAGAACAAGGACGTGAAGACTTTAACCACTTCTGATTGTTCAAACTGATGACGTGATTGATTCATTCCAAGAATGATTGGTGGAGAGAGTTAAAGGTGTGGGACTTTTCCAAAAAATGCTGAAGCTGTGGCTAAATGGCGGTACCGTCATTCTTATCAAAATGTCTTTAATAGAATAAAAAAAACACAAAGAAAGAAGTATTGTACAATCTCTAACTACTCAGTGTTTTATCAGGGCCATTTTGGATGAACAAAGAGCTGATATCCTGGAGATGGGAAATGTTTTTTGATCAGTTAATGAGGGCAATTTCCCAAAGCACACCTGACCATCTCCCATGGCACTAGTGCGGTACACTAGTGTGCCGCAGCACACTGGTTGAAAAATACTGCTCTAGTTGTTAGTTAGGTGTGCATCATTGATTTATATCTATATATCATCGGCAAAGTCTTTGATCTATTGTCAAGATTTTTATTTCGAACACCTTAAATCAGGAGAAATCTTTCAACCTCCCTGCAATAACTGCTTTGTCTCATAACAAACTGCACTGTGCACTGCTGTGAAGTGCTTGAGTGTAAATATAACAATCTAATTTAATTTAATCAAATTTTGTTTGTTGGGGTTAGATTTGTAATGTGCATTGTAATGTGCATTGTGTTAACCTCAATATTTGTTTAACCCTTGTGCTATCTTGGATGACCCCACCCTTACTTTGACATGTTCTCCCTACCATGACAAAGGTGGATAAAGGTGGAAAAATGTCATGTAATCCATGGATACCAGTGAAGATCACAAATCATTGAAAAAGAAAGGTTCAGAGCTTTGTCTAGTGAATCTAGATGACCCAATTCCCAACGGTAAAGTGCCTAGGATAGCACAAGGGTTAATCTGCTAAAAGGAATAAGAGTATCTAATAGCATTAAAAAATATTTGCAAATTTACATCCATCCATCTTCTCAACCTGCTAGAGTTTTGTCGGGGTCACAAGGTTGGTGGGGTAAATCCATCTACTGTTAGGCAAAGTCGGGGTACACCTGAACAGGTTGCCAGTCTGTTGCAGGGCTACACTCAAATGCACACCTAGGGGCCATTTGGAGATAACAATTATCCTATGAAGCATCTTTTTACCTGTAAAGTTGAATTCATCATTCCAGTTTCTGTTCAAAGGTTTGAAAAATGCTTAATTGTATAAAAAGAGAGATTTTCAGGCGACAGCAGTATTTGGTAAATGTTTAATAACATAAAAAATATACTAAGTACAATTGTAATTGTTATTAAGAAAAATCCTAAAGGATCAGCTGTTTGGGGCTGAGACATCATCAGTTAATTTTGCACAATGTGTTTATACAAAAAACAAAAAAAACATTTTAAAATCCAAAAGGAGAGACCTCAAGGTGGAAAATCATTTAAATTCTAAAATAATAAAAATACAAAGAATAAAAACATATAGGCCTATTACCATTTTGATGTATCGATGATAAAAAAAGACAACTAAAGAAATAAGAAACATTTAAATCATAACTTTTAAAGCAAATCTATGTAGGATATCTGAAAACAAAATAGATACAAGACAAGGTTGACAGATAGATAAATAGATAACAAATAATAAACAGGATTAAAATGTTACTTTGTGTAAATACAAGACATGTCTGACAAGACTGTCTTGTGGGGTCTAGATGACCCCATTGCCAATATTAAAGTTCCTAGGTTAACACAAGGGATAAAGACGATACAACTTCAACAACATGACATACAAACAATTTCAACAGCTGCTCAGTTTTAATGAAAACAGAATTCTACCTTCACTGTATAGTTGATGCTTTACAGAAGTTGAAGCTTTTTGTGGGGATGGCAGAGGAGGAGGGGGCTGCAGTAGTCAGTGTGGCTGGTGACCAGGAGGGAGGTGATGGGAGGGTGGGGTCATTGGATTTTACACCAATAGAAATGTGCAGAACTACGGAGCCCATGTCATGACATCAAAAAAATAAAATATATCTCGTTCCCACAGATTAATAACTTGTTCCCACAGATTAATAACTCGTTCGCACGAAATACTATTCCGTTCCCACAAGATACTATTCCGTTCCCACAAGATACTATTTCGTTCCCTCGAAATACTATTTCGTTCCCACGAAATGATTAACTCGTGCGAACGCAATAATTAATCCGTTCGAACGCAATAATTAATCACGTCATAAGTCAATCACACGGATATGCTCTCAGTCCGTCCGGCCGCAAAAGCCGCTTTCAGCGGTAACATCCGTCTCTTTGTGACCCACATTCGTTCAAGAAAGGAAAAAGAAAAACAAGAAGGATCAATTTATTACTGTCTCAATGAATATAAGAAAAATTTCACAAGATTTGATAGCTACGCTGCTTTGCCATACGATAGCTTCTGCTAGGCTACTACTACTAGCTTAGCTCCCCGCGGAGCTCCTTGCTTGTCATGCCGGCATTCGGGCAACTGGCTGGTCGGTAGACAGCCAGCCAGCTGATATTGTAGTTTAGGGTCGAATAGGAATAATAATATTCAGTACTTGTATTTTATTAACATACTCTTTAGCAGTCAGTCGCTTCACATTCGAAGGCTATTAGGCTACATGCTAACTAACTAGCCGAGTTATCCTGTTATTCATAGTTACAGCAGATACCTTCACATTTCTGTCTGTGTGTGTCTCATTACAGTGCATTGAAGACACCGAGGATGTTTAGAGATCAGATTTATTTATTTTAAAAAGCACAAAAGCATCCATTCCATCGTATTCACATCATGATCCTCTGGTACGCCCTCCGTCATCTAGCTGCAAAAGCCGCTTCCTGCCGCTACGACCGTGTCCCTGTGAGCAATCAATAGGGGTAAAAATAAAAGCAAGAATGGTCGATCTATTATTTTCTCAATGAAAATCTGAAAAAATATCATATTAAGCTGACTGCTTCGCCAAACGCACTTACCTCTTAGCTCCAAGCACAACAAATATGGCTGACCGATACCCCAAGACGAGATCAGATTTATTTATTTTAAAAAGCACAAAAGCATCCATCGGTATTCACATGATGATCATCCTCTGGTACGCTCTCCGTCATCTCGCTGCAAAAGCCGCTTTCTGCAGCTACTTCCGTGTCTCTGTGAGCATTCACTGGGCGTAAAAATAAAAGCAGGAATGATCGATCTATTATTGTCTCGATAAAAATCAGAAAAATATCATAAGATAAGCCTGAATGCTTCCCCTACCGGACTTAGCTTTTAGCATCACAAACATGGCTGCGAACAATATACCCCATGATGCATCACGTTTACCCACGTGCTTTTGATCAGCAAATCATTGGTCTTGTTGTTACACTTCAGTTACAGGGACACGGTGATTGGCCGAAATGCATGCTGGGAATGTCGGATGCATGCAGCCTTGTTTGTAATGCTAGTAGCTAAAAGCTAAGTCCGATGGATGCTTTTGTGCTTTTTAAAATAAATAAATCTGATCTCTAAACATCCTCCATGTCCTCAATGCAATGTAATGAGACACACACACAGACAGAAATGTGAAGGTATCTGCTGTAAATCTATGACGTAAATAACAGGATAACCGATCGGCTAGTTAGTTAGCATGTAGCCTAATAGCCTTCGAATGTGAAGCGACTGACTGCTAAAGAGTATGTTAATAAAAGACAAGTCTTGAATATTATTATTCCTATTCGACCCTAAACTACAATATCAGCTGGCTGGCTGTCTACCGACCAGCCAGTTGCCCGAATGCCGGCATGACAAGCAAGGAGCTCCGCGGGGAGCTAAGCTAGTAGTAGTAGCCTAGCAGAAGCTATCGTATGGCAAAGCAGCGTAGCTATCAAATCTTGTGAAATTTTTCTTATATTCATTGAGACAGTAATAAATTGATCCTTCTTGTTTTTCTTTTTCCTTTCTTGAACGAATGTGGGTCACAAAGAGACGGATGTTACCGCTGAAAGCGGCTTTTGCGGCCGGACGGACTGAGAGCATATCCGTGTAATTGACTTATGACGTGATTAATTATTGCGTTCGAACGGATTAATTATTGCGTTCGCACGAGTTAATCATTTCGTGGGAACGAAATAGTATTTCGAGGGAACGAAATAGTATCTTGTGGGAACGGAATAGTATCTTGTGGGAACGGAATAGTATTTCGTGCGAACGAGTTATTAATCTGTGGGAACGAGTTATTAATCTGTGGGAACGAGATATATTTTATTTTTTTAATGTCATGACACGGGCTCCGTACAGAACAGCTATTGTTGTTTATTTGATGACTAAATGATCGTCCAGAATGACATCCAGACTAAGTAACAGCAGGGAAGTAGGCACAGGTCCAAATGTCTGAAACATCATTTTACACTTATATCTCTTAAATTTCTAAAAAATATATGTACTTAACTCAATGCTTTTTGAATTTGAAGGACAAAAGACAAATTTACCTTCCAGATATCTGGAAACCTATACAATCATACCTCCCACAATGCATTGCTTGGCAATGGAAGGGGTGCTAGAATAAAATTACATTTTCTTGGTCAACATTTGAATGTGTTGTTTTGGGAGACACTACACATTTACAAATTTAATACATAATATATAATTTGAATTAATTCCAGTGATTTTTGTAACAGTTCTGGTAAAGCCTCTTGTCTTCGCCAGCAAAAACACTTTTCAGGTCTTAAATATAATTTGAGAATACTGAGTTTCTTCCTGGTTATCCTTCACCTATGCAGAATGTACCTCCACAGTATCATCAGTTGGATCCTAGACAGAGCTCTGTGCATTCAGAGGTTCAGCTGCATGAAAACTAGAGATGTTCTCATAATCCATCTCCACCTCTTCTTCCTTCAAGAGAAAATAAAGTAAGATTTTCAGGAGTTTTATAAATGATCCATTTTAAGAGACAGAATGTTTAAAAAAAGAATTTCAAAAACACATCGCATTGGCAATGAGAATAAGTATTTGATCAATAATTTCACCTCAGTACTTTGTTATGTAACCCTGGTTGTTAATAATAGAGATCAAATATTTCCTGCCTGTCTTCTCTAGGTTTGAACACACTGTAGATGCTATTTTGGTCCATTCTTCCATGCAGATCTTCTCAAAAGCCGTGATGCATTTGACACTGGGCTCCACAGACTTAGCCATGGTGGAAATTTGCAGCATGACTGTTTAAGGATGTGTCTTTTAAACAGATAACAAGATGATATAAAAGCTTCTTAAAGAAGAAATAACAGGTCTGTGAGGGACATCATTGGTGTTTGTTTGTTGGTATTAATATTTTCTGCATCATTATGATTTTGAAGAAACATAAAATGTGATTTGCTGGATTCTTTTATTTACCTTCTGTCTCTCACAGCTGAAGTGTTTCTATGAAGAACATTTTAGACCAAACTTCTCTCTTTTAAGTAAAACAACTTGCATAGTGCATGGCTGGTATAGCATACTTTCTTACCACAAAATCATTGCAGGCTTGTGTGTTCATGGTTCCCTGCTGAAGTGATTTATTCCTCCTGTGTGGTAAAAGTAATGAATAGATCAAGATCATCTGTGTAAATAGAACATAGATATTTGTTTGAAATAGTTTTGTTAGTTAAAGACTAAACTATATTTATCACCTGTGCAAAGTAAAAACTTTAACCACTATAAAGATTAAAATAATGCCAATAAAGAAAAGTTTCACAGCTGATGTTCCTTTAAGTATTTTAGAGGCCATGTGATCTGTGGAATAGAATAGAGAGACACACGTGTTAAGTTGATTGTAGCTTCACAATGAGAGAAGTTATTATTCCTCAAGTGTACATCAACTCTTTACCACTGTGTGATAAAAGCCAACCACCACTAGGCAGTTTGGGAATAACATTTAACTAAACAATAAAATAAATTATGACAGTAAAATACATTTCCAGAATTTAAATTATAGGGGTGCCAGTCATTTTACATTAAACTCTTTTATTAACTCTCTTTGCAGCGGTTTATGATTGTCTGAGTTGTTTCCAAGCCTCCACATAATGCTGACATAAATTTAAGATAAAGGATAACATTTTCATTTTTTCTAATTTGAAAGAAACAAAAAATGATCAAATAAGTGGATATTCCTTTTTCACATCAAAAAGCCATAAGGGTTCAGACAATGCTTTGATGAACTTGTGTTCAGCAACGCAATACTCTCATGCTCGGTTTAAGAACACTGTTCATTTCTTTCCAAATTCTCTAAACTGATAAATCCAAATACAAAAAATGGAATACACAAAAAGGAACATAAATAAAAATTCTGCCATCCAAAGCTGGGTTAACACCGAACGCAATTAGCGTAGCAGAGGTAGTCCTGGAGCTGGAGCAATCACGGCGGCTACACGGGGCCAGCTGACAGATAGACAGGGAACTGCTGCTGCTTGGGGAGGCAGCCCATAAAATCTTCACCAAAGAAATGAGTTTATTAGATTCATCATCTTCATTCACTTACTATGAAACAGCCTGATGGGTTCAGTGATTCCTTGACCAATCTTATTTTCAGCTACACAATAGTACTCTTCTGCTTGGTCTGAGATAGCTGTGAAGTTATTTCCACTGGAGACTTCTTTATTTTCTGGTTTTTTGTACCAGACATAAGTAGCAGGAGGATAGCACTGACTGCTGCAGCTCAGAGTCACAAAACGTTTCCCATCATGCAACAGCTCTTCACCTTTGATGATTGTTGTTTGTTTTGGAGCATCTAAGCAGAATAAAGGAAGACATGAAGCCGAACAACATTATGATTGTTTATCTTATATTTGTGTTTAATAATTTTTTTTCTAATACTCACAATGGACTGTAATCTGTACAGGCTGGGATTTTCCTGTTCCAAAATCATTTGTAGCTGAACATCTGTACCATCCACTGTCAGAGGGACGGGCAGATTCCACAGAGTATTTCCTCTCAGAACTCACAGTCATTTCCCTGCCGTCATTGGTCTTCTTCATCCAGGTGAGTGAAGAGACGGATGGGTTAGAATAGAAGCTGCAGTCCAATGAGAAAGGCTGATTTTCCACCACAACAGGTCCAGGCTTTGCTTCTACTTTCACATCTTTAGGGGAATCTGAATTCAAAAAGTTTTAAAAGGTGACAACAGTATTGATCAAATATCATTTGTATTATTTGAATTTAAATAATTTATTTTGAAAATAAAGTTTTCTAAAGCAGCAATCTTCAGTTTCATATTTTTCAGTTCATGCTTTTAGTAAAACATTAAACAGGTCTCCATTATTTCTCACTTCTGTTTGCAAGACAAACAAATTTTTTTTACTTTTGCACTGAAATAAATGAGTTAATAAACATTTATTGATCACTCACATTCAACCTCCAGCTTCTTCTCCTGGCTTCTCTGATTTCCTTCACTGTTTGATGCAATGCAGATGTAAGATCCATTGTGAGCTGAAGTTGCTTTAAATTCATTTATGAAAGTGTGTTTTTTAGATTTGGATGAAATTTGTCCTGAAAAATGATTATATGATGTTGAAGATGTTTCAACAGTGAAAGTAGCAGCTGGAAAACTTTCAGCGGTACAGTTGACTGTGATGAGTTGACCCTCTCTGACCTTTGAGTCCATGGTCAACATGACGTTGGTGGGAGGAACTGAAAAGAGAAAATGACTGAGATTTAAGAGTTGGATTTGAAAAAACAAATAATTTTTTCTTCAATTATTATTAGTTGCTCTTAACTAGTACTTAATAATCTGTAGATTAACAGTCAAACAATTATCTTCAAATTATAAAAAAAATTAAAATTTATTCTACAATTATGTATAAATTTACTAAAGACTTAGCTGCAATGTAATAACATTAACACATGCTTTATTAATGATTAGAACAGAAAAACCAATAAACTCTTTTCACAAATCTTTATGATTTAAATGTGTAAGTTATTAACTAGTTAACTGAATCAGACCACCTCAAACATTATGATGTGGTCGACTTACTTAAAATGCCAGCTGTCTTACTTTTGGCTGATATGAATGTTAATTCATAATGCTAGAGTGGGTGATGAGAAAATTGAGGGTGTTGTTGTCGGGCATGGCGTTCCTGGAAAGAATGATAATGGTGAGAGACTAATAGGAATGTGCACTGAAAGAGAGATGGTGATTGGGAATACATGGTTCAGAAAGAAGGAGATCCATAAGTATACATGGGTGAGGCAGAGTGGTGGAAGAGTGATTGATAAAGCACTGATGGATTATGTGGTGGTTTCAAAGGTTGCATGTAGTAGATTGCTGGATGTAAGTGTGAGGAGGGGAGAGAGTGGAGGTATGTCTGATCACTATTTGGTGGAAGGAAGGTTGTGTGTGGGTATGCCATGGTCATCGAGAAAGAGTGGGGATGCAAGAGAAGTTCTGAGAGTGAGTGTTTTGAAGAACACAGAGAAAATGTGTGAGTATCAGAAGGAATTAGGTGGCAAGTGGAATATGGTGAAGGAGCAAATGGTTGTTGGAGTGGAGGAAGAATGGCAACAGTTCAAGAGTGCAGTGGTTGGATGTGCAGAGGAAGTGTGTGGTGTGAGACGTGTTGGGGGTGGTGTAAGAAAGGGAAGTGAATGGTGGTGCGAGGATGTAAGGTTGGCTGTAGCTGAAAAGAGATGTGCGTACGAAGTATGGCTTCAGAGAAAGGACAGGGAGTCATATGAGTGTTATAAGGAGAAGAAAAGGGATGCTAAGAGAGCTGTGGGTGAGGCAAGAGCGGCTGCGGACGAAAGGTGGGGCAGCCAGTTGACTGATAACTTTCGAGAGAACAAGAAAATGTTTTGGAAGGAGGTGAAAAGGGTGCGAAAGGGAGTGTCGGGGAGGGAGGAGAAAGTGAAAACAGAGGATGGAAGGATGCTGAGTGAGGGAAATGCAGTAAGGAAAAGATGGGCGGAGTATTTTGAGAGGCTGTTGAATGAGGACGATCGGGATGCTGTGATTGGGATGGATGGAAGGGAAAGTAGACTGAATATGTTGGGAGAGTTGAATGAAGCATTGATCACGGGAGAGGAAGTTGAGCAAGCTGTGGGAAAGTTGAAAGTAGGAAAGGCTGCAGGTGTGGATGGGTGTGCTGTGGAATGCCTGAAGTGTGGTGGAGCGATCGTGATCGAGTGGTTAGTGAGATTGTTGAATGTGTGTTTTGCAAACGGGCAGGTGCCGCTTGATTGGATGAGTGCGTGTGTGGTTCCCCTGCACAAGGGTAAGGGTGATAAGTACGAATGTGGTAGTTTTAGGGGTATTAGTCTGCTGAGTGTTGTAGGCAAAGTGTATGGGAGAGTGCTGATTAATAGGATAGTGGAGGGGACTGAGTGTATGATTGGTGAAGAGCAGTGTGGTTTCAGGAGAGGTAGAGGGTGTGTGGATCAGGTGTTTGTTGTGAGACAGGTGTGTGAAAAGTTTTTGGCTAAGGGGAGGGAGGTGTTTTGGGCTTTCATGGATTTAGAGAAGGCGTATGATAGGATTGATAGAGAGGCGTTGTGGGTTGTGTTGAGTATGTATGGTATTGATGGTAGATTGTTGGAAGGTGTGAAGAGTTTTTATAGAAACATTAGAGCGTGTGTGAGAGTGGGAAATAGCATGAGTGAGTGGTTTCCTGTGAGGGTTGGTCTGCGTCAGGGATGCGTGATGTCTCCGTGGTTGTTTAACGTGTATATGGATGGTGTGGTAAAAGAGGTGAATGAAAGGGTGCTAGGTATGGGTGTGAGCATGGTGAATACTGACGGCAGTGAATGGAGTGTGAATCAGTTGCTGTTTGCGGATGATACTGCACTAGTGGCTGACACAGAGAGAGCTTGGCACGTCTGGTTGAGGAGTTTGGAAGGATTTGTGACAGAAGGAAGTTGAGAGTGAATGTGGAAAAGAGTAAAGTGATGAGGTGTACGAGGTTAAAGGGTGAATGTAGATTTGAATGTGGCATTAAATGGGGAGTTGTTGGAAGAGGTAGAGTGCTTTCGGTATTTGGGGTCGTGTGTCTGTGTGGATGGTGGAATGGGGGGAGAGGTAGAGTTTAGAATGAATGAAGTACGAAAGATATGGGGGGGAATGAAGAGAGTGTTTGAATGTAGGTCACTGTCGTGTTCAACATTGTTGCTAATGGGAATGTCTCCACCCAGGCCAAACCTACAGTCTCCACCCAGGCCAGATATGCCCATGTAAACATCAAACAAACACCCAACTCAACTCATTCATTACTGAAAAAACTTACACCTGCATCTTTGTTTGGTCTGATTTCACTCCAGCTCCAGAAACCAAGCCAAAGACACAACTGGTATGGACTGATTATGAATTAAGAATCTGTTTTATGTTGAATGCTGGTTATTGGTTATAATTTGAATGTCATGAGCATTTTGATGTTTGACATGTGTTAAGTTTGTTAAATGGAAATTCTGATTTGTCTTTTTAAGGTTTTCAACCTATCACCTTCATCAAAAAACAGAGAACTTCCTGCCAAATAAATACAAAGGCAAAGCAAAGTAGATGTGTGATTGAGTTGTTTCCATGTCCTTTGGAAAACATGGTCTATCGAGTCAGACAGGAGCTGGGGGAGACCAAAAGACTCGACAGTTGAAAACCAACGTGTGACAGTGAAACTAAAGCTGATAAAGTCAGAGAAATCATCTGTCGACGAGGGAAATAAGCAAGTTCACAAGAACAAATCATAATCCACAAAGATGGCTGAAGAAGCTCTTGGAAGAACATTAAAACAACTGAAGCGAGAAAGAACCATGGCAAAAAAAATGCTTTCACTAAACAAGCCAACTACCTGAGCAGAAGGGCCCGAAGTATGGGAAAAAATGAACTAAAAGAGGAGTTCAAAAGACTCACAAAGGAGGCAAGAAATGTAAGTGAAGCAAATGATGATTACAGAGCTGGTCTACTTGCAGAGTTGGAAATTAGTGGCAAAGACACAGAAGAAGTGGAACTTTATAAGCAACAAGAAGAAGATTTAGAAAAAACAATAAATGAATGTGATTCAAGGTTTGACAGTGTGAAAAGTGTAGTTCAACTGAACCTCTGGTCAAGATATGGTTTGGAGGAAATGAGTGGTGCTGTTCAAGAAGCTGAAAAAGGATGTGATGATGTTGCTGCCATCCCTGTTACTTCTGTGAACAAAGCTGGATATGAAGCACGGTTGACAATTGTGCAGAAACTTGTTCAAGATTCAGTTCAGAGTCTAACATCTTGGGAACTGTGGATACCAACAACAGAAAAAGGAGATTTTGAAGCCAGAGTGAAAAGGTTAAAAACTATGATCAATGGTCTTGAAGCAAGAAAGTCTGAGTTCATCACAGCACAAGTCGTTGCAGAAGAGAACCGTGCGTCTCAAGCAGTAGCTGCTGCAGCAAGTTTGGTGAATGCGCAAACGACGCCAACCATTAAATTAAGGCCGACTAATTTGCCTAAATTTTCTGGTTGTAAAAGAAGTTTTCATCGCTGGAAGAAAGACTGGGATAGTCTACAGAAACAAGGAGAACCAACTGGTTCCCCAGAAGTAAAAAGGCTCCAGTTATTGGACAGCATAGATGAGAAAATCTGCCATCAACACTGCCTGTCAATCTATAACACAGCAGAGGACATCTTCAGAGTACTTGAGAACAGATTCGGCAACAAAACAACCATTGCTCTGGAAATAATTGAAGATCTAGAGAAGATGCCAATCGTGAAAGCTAACCAACCCAGAAAAGTCATTGATTTAATCCAGACCGTGGAAAAAGCTCTTGCTGACCTCACTGAACTTGGAAATTCAGGAGCCCTGAAGAATCCACTTGTGATTAAAACCATTGAAAGTAAACTGCCAGATGCTGTGAAAAAAGACTGGCTTGTCTTTATGGTTAACCCTGCAAACAGAGTCACCCCAGACAGCCATTTTGACAGTCTTCTCGGCTTCCTGAAAACTCAAGAAGACATCTTTGAGAGGTTGGAGCAGCTTGGAGTGTCAGAGAAGTCAGACCAGAGACTGGATAAAAAGCATGCTTCCACCCGCTCTACCAGAAAGGATGGTGGATGTGTCGTTTGTGGGGATGGAAAACACAGAGAGAAGATATTCTTCTGCAAACAGTTTAAAGCACTAAACCCTTCAGAAAAATCAAATGCAGTGAAGAAACTGGGAGCATGCCGAAAATGTTTAGGGTGTCACTCTGAGGATGAAGAATGTCTGACAACCAATTACCTATGCAGAAAAAGGGACTGTCGGAAATATGGTTCTTCAAACCATCATTTCTTTCTTTGCCCAAATGGAGAAGAACCCAGCGAAACTGCAAAAGGTGGAAAAGAAATCAAGAAAAGACCAACTTTCACACAAGAGCAAGAAAAGTTAATTGCCGGACTTTCGCCTGAACTGGCAGAACAATTTAAAAGAGCTTTTTCAAATGTTGCTGCAGTCAAAAAAGACAAAACTAACTTTCATGAAGAAAGTGAAATCAAAGTTGAAGAGCTGCCTGTCATCCTGATGTTGTTGGAAGTCACTGCCAATGCAGGTCAGAAAATTGGAACTCTAATAGACCTAGCTTCCGACACAAACTACATCACTCACAGAGCAGCCAAGAGACTGAACTTAAAAAGTGAGAAAATCACACTGATTGTTCATGGTGTTGGAGGGATGTCAACAAAAGTGAAGTCAAGAAGATACTTCCTGAAAATCAGAGTTAAAACCCCTCAAGGAACTGAAAATGCGCATCCGCTGATATGCTACGGCCTCGACGAGATTGCAAAAGTGCATCAAGTTGTAACACCAGAGCAACTAAAAAGATTCTTTCCAGAGATTGAACCAGAAGACCTACAGAGACCAGGCACAATTGACCTGCTAATTAGTCACAGAGAGGGGCGTCTGTCTCCACAAAGGCTCAAAATGGTGGGTGATCTAGTCCTGTGGGACAGTCCTCTGGGGAAAATTGTGGGTGGAGCTCACCCTGATCTGTTTGAAAATGTTGATGTCTCAGCTCACAGGTCTGAAACACATTTTGCTCGTTCTATGAGAACAGCTGCTGTTAAATATAATGAAGTCTGCAGTTCAAATGTATCTTCCCAGCATAGGTGTGCGGTTGCTGCGAGTAACTTCCTGGACTGGTGGACTTGGGAGAGTATTGGAGCTGCTTGTGATCCAAAGTGTGGAGGTTGTCGGTGTGGCAAGTGTCAGCCAGGAGGTAAAGAAATGTCATTGGTGGAGGAAAAAGAACTTGAAATTATAAGGCAAGGCCTCACCTATGTCACGTCAGACTCACATAGCAACTCACCACACTGGGATGCAACTTATCCCTGGATTGTAGATCCATCATCTCTTCCAAACAACAGGAAAGGAGTGGAGCAAACATTTCTGAAAACAGAAAAGCAACTAAACAGGCAACCTGAGTGGAAGATGACTTACGCTGCCCAAGTCCATGACATGGTGAAGAGGGGAGCAGCAAACGACTTACACAGGAAGACTTGAACAACTGGAAAGGACCAATATGGTATGTGAGCCATCTAATTGCACCAAAGCCAAATTCCATGTCTACTCCTGTGCGTCTTGTCTGGAATAGTAGCCAAAAATTCAATGGGCTGAGCATGAACGACCTCTTGTTGAAAGGACCTGATGTTCTAAATCCCATACGAGCAGTTTTACTACGGTTCAGAAGAGGAGTGCATGCAGCTCTGGCCGACATCAAGAAGATGTATAACTCTGTATGGTTAGAAGAAAAAGAGATGCATCTTCACCGTTTCCTCTGGAGGGATGACGAAGAACAGGAAATCAGTGAATATGCCATCACCAGAGTGAACATGGGTGATCGACCAGCTGGTTGTATTGCTCAACTGGCTATGCGAGAAACAGCAAATCTTCAAATGTTCATCAAACTAGAAGAGGAATGACGGATTGTTGAAGAAGACAGCTATGTTGATGACATTTTGACGTCCAGCAACAACTTGGAGAGCCTGAATGAAAACATAAAAGGAGTCGAACGGATTCTGAAAGCAGGAGGGTTTTTCCTCAAACCATGGATCCGATCTGGCCAAAATGGGAGGCACACTGAAACTTCAGATTCTCTCACTCCAGCAAATGAAAACATCATACTACCCAATCAGATGAAAATGGAGGAAAATAAAGCTCTTGGAGTTGGCTACCTGGTGAAAGAAGATAAACTGTATGTAATGACTGCAATCAATTTCTCAAAAAGAAAATACAAAATAAGAGTTGAACAAGATCTTCTGGAAGAGGAAGTAAGGAGGAAAACTCCAAACCCCTTAACAAGAAGGGAGTTACTGAGCCAGGTCGCAAGTCTGTATGACCCAATTGGTTTAGCCACACCTACAAAACAAAAAGGGGTGATTCTTGTTAGGAAAGCCTTCCAAGAAGTAGGAGGTGGAGCTAAGTCCAAAGACACCTGGGACAACCCCCTTTCTGACCACCTGAGAGAAGAAGCCATACAGCTTTTTGAAGATTACATACGTCTCAGTCACATCACTTTCCCCAGGAGCCTCACACCAGTAGACTGGATTGGAAATCCCTGCGGAATAACATTTTCTGACGGAAGTGACAAAAGCTATGGTGCTGTGGTTTACAACAACTTTGTGGGAGCAAAACCAGCCCTTGAAAGCCTGTATCTGTTCTTGGATCGATTGGAAAAGTCAGATATCCAAAATGAAGCTGCCCTGCACGGGACTGATTGGAGTTGGAAGATACACCCTGCCAATTCACCCCACAGAAACGGAGCAGCCGAAGCAGCTGTCCGGGTGCTGAAAAGAGCCCTGCATAATCTAGGTGGGGATGGCATATTTACTTGGGGAGAATTCCAAACCTTCCTCTACATGGCAGCCAATCTAACCAACGAAAGGCCCATAGATGTAAGAACTCAAAGTCAAGAAGACTGTATAAGCTACATAACACCAAACGCCTTACTGCTGGGAAGAGCTGGTCCTAAAGGTGACTCCTGCAGTTTTGACTTTGCAAGCTATCCATTTAAAAGACTGAATGTCATTCAAGTAGAAGTTAACAGATTCTGGAAGAAATGGAGCCAACTTGCTGGATCAAACCTCTTTATTAGGAGCAAATGGCACACCAAAACAAGGAACGTGGCTGTTGGAGATATTGTATGGATTGCAGATTCAAATGCCCTGAGAGGCCAGTACAGACTCGGCAGAGTTGTCAAGGCAAACAGCGATAAGTTGGGAGTTGTCAGAGATGTGAATATAAGGACATTCTCCAGTTATCCTGTTTCAAACACCAAGGCTAAACCAAAGGAAAACAAGTCTGCAACAAATATTCCAGCCACAATCCTACATCGAGATGTTAGGCGCATCATTGTGATCCTACCAGTTGAGGAACAGAAGTCTAACCCAAATAAAGATGAAGCCAAAGTATGACCTCCTTGGGTTCAAGAACCAGGAGCTCAAGTGGGAGGTGTCGTGTTCAACATTGTTGCTAATGGGAATGTCTCCACCCGGGCCAAACCTACAGTCTCCACCCAGGCCAGATATGCCCATGTAAACATCAAACAAACACCCAACTCAACTCATTCATTACTGAAAAAACTTACACATGCATCTTTGTTTGGTCTGATTTCACTCCAGCTCCAGAAACCAAGCCAAAGACACAACTGGTATGGACTGATTATGAATTAAGAATCTGTTTTATGTTGAATGCTGGTTATTGGTTATAATTTGAATGTCATGAGCATTTTGATGTTTGACATGTGTTAAGTTTGTTAAATGGAAATTCTGATTTGTCTTTTTAAGGTTTTCAACCTATCACCTTCATCAAAAAACAGAGAGCTTCCTGCCAAATAAATACAAAGGCAAAGCAAAGTAGATGTGTGACTGAGTTGTTTCCATGTCCTTTGGAAAACATGGTCTATCGAGTCAGACAGGAGCTGGGGGAGACCAAAAGACTCGACAGTCACTGGGAAAGGATGCGAAAAGGAGACTGTATGAGGGTGTGGTGGTGCCTGCAGCGTTATATGGGGCTGAAACATGGAGTCTGAAAGTGGCGGAAAAGAGGAAGCTGAATGTAGTGGAGATGAGATGTTTGAGGAGTATGTGTGGTGTGACGCGTATGGATCGTGTGAGAAATGAAGTTATCCGAGAGAGAACTGGTGTGATGCAAGAGTTGGCTTATAGAGCAGAGCAAAAGGCACTGGGATGGTTTGGACATGTTGAAAGAATGGAAAGGGAGCGTCTGGTGAAAAAGGTTTATGAATCTGATGTGAGTGGAGTGAGAATGAGAGGAAGACCGCGAATGGGATGGACAGAGGGTGTAAAAAGAGCGTTAAATGCAAGAGGGATGACTGGGGTGCAGGGGAGAGAGGCTACTCAGGACAGGGATGGGTGGAGAGAGTTTGTGTATGAATGAATGGATGGGTGTGGTAGAGGTCTGGTCTTGGGATGAAGCGGCAAGGGGAAACCAGCTTTGGCTGAGGCCCTGCTGTGGAGGTGCCCACACTGGACTGTGCAGCTGACCCTGGTGCAGTGTGGTGTGGCTTAGACCAGGCCTTAGACCAGTCACACACACACACACACACACACACACTGAAGGAGGAGGGTTTGGGGAAGAGGAGAAGGAGGGAGTTAAAATTGTGTGCCCTGTCTAGGCTACCCCACCTTGGTGGGACACAGCCTGGGCATATAGATAGATAGAATGTTAATGTAAATAAAAAATAAAAAAAGTTGTTACTCACACAGAACTTGTATACAAGATGGTGAACTGTCTTTCCCCTGACCAAGAGTATTGGATGCAGTGCATACGTAACATTTGTCATCTGTTCTTTGAACCCGACTTATATTCAAAACTCTTTGGTCCATTGTTGAAATCTTTTGTCGGTCTTCAGACTGTTTGTACCAGGAGAACTGTGGCTGTGGATTTGCTGCAGCATTGCAGGTGAATGAGACGCTGCTGTTGATTTTAACTCTGTTATTATGAAGACCCGAAGTGGAAATGGTGATATTCATCGGCTTGTCTAGAAGTAAAAAAAAAAATTGTATTCTCTCCATTTTTAATGCAATTTTATCGCTTACGTTATTTAGAGAATCCATAAATAAGTGGAACTTACATTTAACATCAAGATTAATGGACTGTGATGTTCCAGAGCCAATCAGGTTTCTGGCTCCACATGTGTAGTTTCCTCTGTCCTCTGGTTTGATCCTCATCAATTCATAAATCTGACTATTTTCAATGTGTTCTCCATCTTTTTGCCAGAAAAAGCTGTCAGGTTTTGGGTTGCTTTTCTTCAGTCTGCACTCCAGGATGATGCTGTTCCCTTCTTTGATGTCTTGTAATATTCCTTCACTCTGATTCTTAATCAGTATCTCAACTTGAGGAACAACTGAAAAGACAAAGCACTCATGTATCAGTGATTCAGTCAAATTTACATTTACAGAATTTTAATATAAAAACAAACAACTTCTTTGTTGCCATTTCCTTGCTTATGTTAAATTCATTATTGTTGTCATGTTTTTGATTTCATATTTTTTTCACAACTCCATCATTTTTCTGTTTCTTGATCTTTGTACTTACCACCAACAGTTAGGTTAGCTCTTGGCTCTGTCGACCATTTAACGGTTGAAGTTTTTCCTTCAAATCTGAACATATAAGTTCCACTGTCATTCACAGTCAGATTACAGATGGAAATTTGACACAGTTGATGTCCTTGTTGTCGTCCAGCAGGTCCATGTGAAGAGCCTGTATGATTCACTCTGTTTTTAAAGAGTGGACTGACGGACCGCTTTGACTCATCATTGCTGTAAAGAACAGTCCCGGTGAAGCCTGTATTCTGGTTCCAGGTTGCATTCTTCATCCAAAACCAGGTTGCACCTTCAGCATCTACATAACCACTTGAGGATTTACATTTGATTTGAACACATGAGCCTTCTTCAGCTGTGATCTGGGTCTTCTCTAATATAAAAGGATTCCCCTGTGCTGTGTAACAAGAAAAATCTGGAAGAGTGTAAAAAAACAATTATACAAGTCATGTCATATAATCCAGTTAGACATGTTTTATTAGAGAACAAATAAACAACCTACTTGTTGTGAGGGTCAATAATACCAACCACCCAAATGAAAGAGAATTCATTTTCACCTTAGTCTGCTCTCTGCATCACAAAAACAAATATTTGGACTTTAGTCTTTTCTAAATAAATGAAAAACATATCAGAATTTCAGAAATCTTTGCTGTTGCAGCTTTACCAGAGTTTTGGTGTTCGACAACTATACAGGTACTAGAAGTGGATCATTTGGTCTGTGGGACATTCACCATGCAAGATACTGTGGGGCTGGGTTCCTCTTATCAAATCAAATCAAAGCAAATCAAACTTTATTTATAAAGCACTCTTCATATAAAAATATAACACAAAGTGCTTTACATTAAAACAACAAAATATAAAAACAAGCAAGCATTAAAAAATAAATAAATAAATAATAGGGCCCCCCTCCCCGTACCTAGCCCCCCACGCCTTTCACACCACCCACCCTCTAACTGATGGGAAATGACAATGAAAAATAGGTGGAATTATGGTGGAACACCTCTCCAGCTTTAGACCTCTGAGGCAGGATTTCCATAATTACTCCTTCATACATTACTTTTTGCATTACTTTGATTTAATGTACAGTGCAGTGCAGTGCTTTATGTTTTTAGAATGCTTGAGGTTGTGGTCCCAACTGAACTGACTTAGACTGGGTTTCAGTTTTTATGAACTTGTAGCTTTTGTTTTTTTCAACAGTCTTTTCTTACATCATTGGTGCTGTTTGCCTAGACAACCAGTTACATTTAACTTACTATAAATCCGTTTCCTTAAGATCAAAGTTTCCTTTTTCTTTGAGATCTTTTTTTCTTGGTTTATATCTTTTTACATTTTTGGCAACACATTTTTGAACAATTTACAGTCTTTCAATTTGATTAATAGCCTACTTTCCTCTTTTTGCACTCTAGCTTTTTTTTTTTAGCACTGGAGCTCTGGTGTTTAAGGGTTAAAACTAAAACCCCCTTGTTGAAAGAAAACTGAAAACAGGTCATGCAACATGTTAACCCTTGTGCTATCCTAGGTACTGTGACATTGAGAGTTGGGTCATCTAGACCCACTAGACAGTGCGCTGAACCATTTTTCTTCAATAATTTGTGATCTTCCCTGGTGTCCAAGGATTACATTAAATCCTCTTCACCTTTATCCACCTTTGTGATGGTAGGGAGAACATGACAATATAAGCGTTGGTTCATAGGATAGCACAAGGGTTAAAACAATGTAATGTAAGGTACTGCAGAAAACTGAAAAAAGTTCCTCTCCTCCCTACAAGTGAGCAGCGTTCCATCTAACCCAAACACAGTGTGAAACCATGACTCATCAGTGAGGAAATAACATTCAGCTCCTACAGTTATGATGTGAGCAACAAAGAAAGAAAATGGAATTGTTGCGTACAGGAAGGCCTCAGAGATTTTGGCTGCCTAACAAACCTGCCCACTTTAGTTCTGGATTCTCAAAAGGTTATGTTATCTAAATCAACTCAAACCCGCACATTGTGTAGCAAAACAGATTAAATGCAGCTTAAGAGCCTAGTTTTATCGAAAAGATCACTGTCTGCATACTCAAAGAGGCGTGTTAAACATGTAAGCATTTACATATGTGCCAATAAAAAAATTGAATTTATTAATTAAGGAATAGAAAAGGCTAGTTTTCAGTTGAAAAAAGGCCACTAAATTGAGAACAAGATACTATGACCAACATTCAAGTTTAGTGGACTTTTCTAAAAGTTTTTAGGAGACCGTTTATTACCTGTTATCACATGCTTTACGTTTGCCGAGTGCAATTTATTAATCTGTATTAAGGGCTTGAACCTGTGACCAATCTTTACCGCCATCATTTACATTGATGTGACACTATAAACTCAGGTTTGCTATGACCCATCAAGTTTGCATCACGTTTCCTCAATGTTCAAGGTGTGGTTTTCAGCACCTCATTTATCTTTTTCCTTTCACGAAGCTGAGACATCGATCCAAAGTCATGAGAAAACTGCCATTAGCTCACAAATGTTCCCAAAGTCCACCTTTTTCCGAATAGAAATCAAAGTTTAAGCTATCCCAGTAAGCAACCCGACGCATATTTTGAGACTATGAATTTTCCAATGCAGAAGTTCTTCAATGGTGACGTGAACATGCACAAACGGAATGCAGTACCTATTGTTGTGTAGCATGATGTGCTTTCACGGTGTAGCCCATGTCAAAATTCCATATGGTTACATGCTTGGTTAAATTATACATATATATCTATAAAATTATATTTTCATAAAAAAGGAATGGCTTCAGATAAATGCAAGCTTTCTGTTTTTCAGTGGTTAGACATGGATTATTCAATACATTTCTAAACTCAGAGAAAACATTTTATCTGTTAAAGAAAAGTCAAAGGTCTCATCAAAAACAGGATTCCTTCACTTTCTTCACAGAAATGTAGCAGATGAAGTCATCAAATTTGTTTCAATTTTTCAGAACAATAATCCATCTCAAATTTTGGCACAAAATGCTAAACAAACTGATAAATCAACATGAAACAACCACATTCGTCTCAGAAGCAGTTTTGTCTTACCTTTAAATAGCATTTTTTAAATTCATACGCATGTCAAGTCAAGCAGACTAGAGCAAACCAGCCTCTTTTAGCTCAGCCGTGTAAGTTTTACTTTTTTTTCTGTCTCGTTGCTTCCTTAAAGCGGTTTTTACTGCTGTTGTTCAAATTTGTAAGTATTACAATTTGAGGGGAGGGTTTTCATTTAACATACTTACAAAGACAATATTTATGGTGGCACTGCATCTACATTGCTATATATAACTCAAAATATAAAGTATAAAAAAAACATGCACAAAGTTTGTGTTTTACAACATTAAAGGGAGTCTAAGCCACAAATAAACAGGAAGCGTAGCTGAAAGACTGATGTGAGATCTCATTTCCTCTTCTCTCGAGCAGCCGCCGCTTTTCTCTCAGTATCAGCAGCCATTTCTTCCACGTCTGTGTTTAACGCTTGCAGCATGGCAGCTGTGATGGGTGATAGAATGTAAAAATGGAGAGTGCCTGGACACCCAGTAACACAGTGCAGTAACACAGAAAGCATTACGATAAAACAATTGACAGCGGAATTCTCCTGCCAACATTGTTAAAGTCAGCTCAAGTCTTTTTTAACTCCAGACCCCTCCCTGAGCTGAAGTGGACCAGACAGAGTTAACTTTCCACTGGGAGCCCCCATGGCAGCTGCAATACAGCACAAATGGTCTGCTGGTGAAAGCGGAGTAAAAATGTCAAGTTTTAGGTCAATTCCACCTTTTTGTTGTAGAAAACCTGAGATGAGAGGTTTACGTTCCTCTTGATAAGAGAGAATGATCATTGATGTCCTCCATGTGCCCAGACCCCTGCCGAAGGCAAGGTTACAGTGGTAGTCAGGGCCCCCAGATGCCCACACAGGAAAGCAACTACTTTTTATCTAAAGACAGGGTTTGTTGTGAATCTGTTCACAAAATAAGATTCACTGAAATAACGTCAACTAACTAGCTGTAAATCTGAATTCGCACTCAGCTAGCATTGAGGAAGTGTTCCTGGGTCAGTGCCTTTTGGGCGCACGGAGGGTGGTGCCTGCCGACCAGGGGCCGTGCTGGGTGGCTGGCTGCTGGGGCGTGGGTTCGGGGGGTAGCTTAGGATTCTGGGGTCTGGGGGGCCAGCTGCCCTTGACTGGTGTTTTGCCCGTGGTCGGTTGTTTGGCGCTTGACCTGGTCCCCGGGGTCAACGCTGCATCCACAGCAGAGGGTTAAAGGGGTTAATTTATTGCATTTATTTTTGGGTTTCTCTTGGCAAAGGTCTTAAATTATTTATTTTCATTTTATTTAATCACTTTACCTTTTTTATTTATATACTTATTTATTTATTATTATTTTATTTATTTAATTAATTTATTAATTATTAATATGATTATTTTCTACTTATTTTTTTGGGGGGGAGGCCCTGGGAGGGGAGGGGGTGCGTAGTGCTAGTTCCTCAGGAAGATCAGGGGCATGTGTGGAGTGCTGGACCTCCTGCCCCATGGGTGCGGCGCTGGGCCTCTTCCTTGCTGACTGGCTCCCTGTGCTGGCACTGACTCTGTCTGCGGCTGGCCGGCCGCCCTCTGGTTTCCCAGTCGCCCTGGGAGCTGAGGCGCCTACTGCGGCTGGCTGGGTGGCCAGTCACTCGGGGGGAGCCTCTTCCCCCGGTTGTGCCCATCCGCTTGCTCCTTCCCGCTCCCACTCAAACAAATTCTGTACACATGCAGATAGGGCTCCGGGAATTGGACGGG
Organism: Oryzias curvinotus; assembly: GCA_023969325.1. NCBI lineage: Eukaryota > Metazoa > Chordata > Actinopteri > Beloniformes > Adrianichthyidae > Oryzias > Oryzias curvinotus. Next base: position 28,082,551 of record CM043721.1, read on the forward strand.
TAGGATATGCTGTTGGGGTTGCCCAGGGGTAACTCTCTTTGGGGCCTCGTCGGCACCCACCATCCATTCCACTTTCACTTGCGTATTAGACACCTTGATTCATCTAGGATCTTGTGGGGATGGTCTGGTGGAGGGGGGCATGGTGAAACATCCGGGCTCGTCTCTTATCAGTCCACCCCTCAATTTTAACTCTCACTTTAGGCAACACATACTGGATGATGGCACCACACACACACAGAAATACACACTTCACACAGAGAGACATGGGGCGGGGCTCTGCTGTTTGGCAGCAGCGGGGTCCGCCACCCTACTGGAGACCTCCCAGGGAGACTTTCCCCCTTTTCCATAGTGGAAAGGATAGCGCGGGGGGGGGGGGGGGGGGGGTTGAGGGACGCGTAGGGTGAGGGGGGCTGAAGAGGGTAGTGTAGTGTGGGGGGAGGTAGGGGTGGAGCTGTGGTTGGGTTGTGATCTTTGGGCTGCTTGGGTCGGGCGCTGGGGCTGGCCTGCGGAGACGAGGCCCCGGCTGGGTGATGGGCGGCTCCTGGGTCCTCTAGGCCCTGGCCTCGTCCTTGGCCCGCGTCTCTGTGTCCAAAGCCCGGTGGCCCCAATGGCTGCCGCCATTGGCGGTGGAGCGCGCCTGTCCTGCTGCCTGGGGGTCCTGACGCTGGGCTCACCCATGCCTCCTGGTGCCAGAGGGGCCCCTGTAGGGGGACATCCTCTGCATCTGGCTTGGCGGGTTATTATACTCTGACTATCTATACACAGATAAGACAGTAAAAGGAAAAGCAGAAGAAAACAGGAAGACCAAGTCGACCGACTGTGCAGGAGGGGAGGGGAAGAGAGGGAAAAGAAAAATCAGAGTAAACCACACAACAATGCAACTTTGCTCTAAAACTACATTAAAAAATGTACAAAAAGGGTGGGTAAAGAACATGCAGTGGTTTATGACATCTGCAACACCTCCAGCTGCATACAGTATCTAGTTATAAGAGCAGAATGTAAAAGAGTAAAATGTGGTCTACATCCTCCCAACAATAGGTGCTTCAACCAAACATACCACCATGCAGTCAGCCACTGTCTATCCACTCACTTCCTGTTCCTTATATAGGGACAGACACACCTGAACCTAATCCCTAATCTAGTAAACTGGCACCTGGTCCATTTCTAGATAGATAGATCCAGAAGTCTGACTAGACCTCTAGAAGTCTAAAAGATGCTGGCAGGTAAAGCATGGATTGCCAGAATCAAGTAGCTGGAATAATATACAGGAAGATGTGTGCAGAATATGGACTGGAAACCCCAAGGTCAAAATGGGGGACACCCCCGAAAGTCGTAGAGAATGAAAGGGCAAAGATTCTGTGGGACTTCCAGATCCAGACTGATAGGACTATACGCTCTATATATATGCTCTGTCTCTGATAGGATGGCAATGGCGAACCAACCAGACATTTTAGTGGTGGATAAAGAACAGAGGAAAGCCGTTGTGGTGGATGTGGCAGTGCCAAGTGATGGGAACATCAGGAAGAAGGAACATGAGAAACTGGAGAAATACCAGGGACTCAGAGAAGAACTGGAGAAAGCTTGGAAAGTGAAGGTGACAGTGGTGCCTGTGGTAATTGGAGCACTTGGGGCAGTAACCTCCAAGCTGGAGGAGTGGCTACAACAGATACCTGGAAAGACCTTGGACCTTTCAGTCCAGAACAGCGCATTGCTAGGAACAGCTAAGATACTGCAGGACCCTCAAGCTCCCAGGCCTTCCTCGCGGAAGGGTGAAAGGGGGATATATATATATATATATATATATATATATATATATATATATATATATATATAATAAAAACTTGCCCCTTTCACCCTTTCGTGGGTGGTTTCTCACTCAAGCTCGGGTCCTCTACCAGAGGCCTCATGTTCCTTCTTCCTGATGTTCCCATCACTTGGCACTGCCACATCCACCACAACGGCTTTCCTCTGTTCTTTATCCACCACTACAATGTCTGGTTGGTTCGCCATTACCATCCTATCAGTCTGAATCTGGAAGTCCCACAGGATTTTGGCCCTTTCATTCTCTACCACCTTCGGGGGTGTTTCCCATTTTGACCTTGGGGTTTCCAGTCCATACTCTGCACACATGTTCCTGTATATTATTCCAGCCACTTGATTGTGGCGCTCCATGTATGCTTTACCTGCCAGCATCTTACACCCTGCAGTTATGTGCTGGATTGTTTTAGGCGCCTCTTTGCACAGCCTACACCTTGGGTCTTGTCTGGTGTGGTAGATCTGAGCCTCTATTGCTCTGGTGCTCAGGGCTTGTTCCTGAGCTGCAAGGATGAGTGCCTCAGTGCTGTCCTGTAGGCCAGCCCTTTCTAGCCATTGGTAGGACTTCTTGATATCAGCCACTTCTGTTATGGTCCGGTGGTACATCCCATGCAGGGGTTTGTCCTCCCATGAGGATCTGTACTCCAGCACTGTATCCTCTGTTTTCCATTGCCTGAGACATTCACTGAGCACACTGTCAGTTGGGGCCTTGAGCTTGATGTACTCATGCATCTTGGATGTTTCATCCTGGATAGTGGCTTCTACGCTCACTAGTCCTCGGCCTCCTTCCTTGTGGCTAGCATACAGTCTCAGGGTGCTGGATTTGGGATGGAACCCTCCATGCATGGTGAGGAGCTTTCGTGTCTTAACATCCGTGGTCTGTACCTCTTCCTTTGGCCATCTTATTATTCCTGCAGGGTATCTGATAACTGGCAGTGCGTAGCTGTTTATTGCCCGGGTCTTATTTTGCCATTGAGCTAGCTTCTCAGGACTTGCCTTACCCTTTGGAGGTATTTAGCTGTTACAGCTTTCCTTGTTGCCTGCTCCAGGTTGCCATTTCCCTGTGGAATTCCGAGGTACTTGTAACTGTCCTCAATGTCTGCTATTGTTCCTTCTGGGAGTGAGACCCCTTCTGTGTGGACTACCTTGCCTCTCTTTGTCACCATCCGGCTGCATTTCTCGAGCCCGAATGACATCCCAATGTCAGTACTGTAGATCCTGGTGGTGTGGATCAGGGAGTCAATGTCACGTTCGCTCTTAGCATATAGCTTGCTGTCATCCATGTAGAGGAGGTGACTGATGTTGGCCCCATTTCTGAGTCGGTATCCATAGCCAGTCTTGTTGATTATTTGGCTGAGGGGGTTCAGACCTATGCAGAACAGCAGTAGGGACAGAGCATCACCTTGGTATATCCCACATTTGATGGACACTTGTGCAAGTGGCTTTTATATATATATATATATATATATATATATATATGCTATGTTAGAGCATTGGGCTATATATATATATATATATATATATATATATATATATATATATATATATATATATATATCCTTGTTCTCGCATCTAGTCCATTTCCGTCTTGTTCCAGTAGCCCACTTTCCATCAGAGTGCTCTGGTCCCCCAGCACCTGACGCAGACCTTGTTTGGCCGGGCGACGTCTGAGCCGGCATGACATGTGGTTCATTCTCTCTCATGTAGTGAGGTAGGCATTAGCGTTAAGGGTCTTGCCCAAGGACCCTCACTGGGTGATGTTAATTGCCCGTCATTGTTATGGCATTTGCCTCATTTCCATTGTTATGGTAATTGCCCCATTCCATTAATCACCATTAATTGTTCATTCCACCGTGGGAATCGAACGCGGGTTTCCAGCATGACAGTCCTGCACCTTACCAACCGAGCTACCCAGCCAACATGGATGACATCTACATGGATGACATCAAGCTATATGCTAAGAACGAGCGTGACATTGACTCCCTGATCCACACCACCAGGATCTACAGTAATGACATTGGGATGTCATTCGGGCTCGAGAAATGCAGCCGGATGGTGACAAAGAGAGGCAAGGTAGTCCACACAGGGGGGGTCTCACTCCCAGAAGGAACAATAGCAGACATTGAGGACAGTTACAAGTACCTTGGAATTCCCCAGGCAAATGGCAACCTGGAGCAGGCAACAAGGAAAGCTGCAACAGCTAAGTACCTTCAACGAGTAAGGCAAGTCCTGAAAAGCCAGCTCAATGGCAAGAACAAGACCCGGGCAATAAACAGCTATGCACTGCCAGTTATCAGATACCCTGCAGGAATAATAAGATGGCCAAAGGAAGAGATACAGACCATGGATGTTAAAACACGGAAGCTCCTCACCATGCATGGAGGGTTCCATCCCAAATCCAGCACCCTGAGACTGTATGCTAGCCGCAAGGAAGGAGGCCGAGGACTAGTGAGCGTAGAAGCCACTATCCAGGATGAAACATCCAAGATGCATGAATACATCAAGCTCAAGGCCCCAACTGACAGTGTGCTCAGTGAATGTCTCAGGCAATGGAGAGCAGAGGATACAGTGCTGGAGTACAGATCCTCATGGGAGGACAAACCCCTCCATGGGATGTACCACCGGACCATAACTGAAGTGGCTGATATCAAGAAGTCCTACCAATGGCTAGAAAGGGCTGGCCTACAAGACAGCACTGAAGCGCTCATCCTGGCAGCTCAGGAACAAGCCCTGAGCACCAGAGCGATAGAGGCTCAGATCTACCACACCAGACAAGACCCAAGGTGTAGGCTGTGCAAAGAGGCGCCTGAAACAATCCAGCACATAACTGCAGGGTGTAAGATGCTGGCAGGTAAAGCATACATGGAGCGGCACAATCAAGTGGCTGGAATAATATACAGGAACATGTGTGCAGAATATGGACTGGAAACCCCAAGGTCAAAATGGGAAACACCTCAGAAGGTGGTAGAGAATGAGAGGGCAAAGATCCTGTGGGACTTCCAGATCCAGACTGATAGGATGGTAATGGCGAACCAACCAGACATCGTAGTGGTGGATAAAGAACAGAGGAAAGCCGTTGTGGTGGATGTGGCAGTGCCAAGCGATGGGAACATCAGGAAGAAGGAACATGAGAAACTGGAGAAATACCAGGGACTCAGAGAAGAACTGGAGAAAGCCTGGAAAGTGAAGGTGAAGGTGGTGCCTGTGGTAATTGGAGCACTCGGGGCAGTAACCCCCAAGCTGGAGGAGTGGCTACAACAGATACCTGGAAAGACCTCAGACCTCTCAGTCCAGAAAAGCGCAGTGCTAGGAACAGCTAAGATACTGCGCAGGACCCTCAAGCTCCCAGGCCTCTGGTAGAGGACCCGAGCTTGGAGGAGAAACCACCCGCGGAGGGTGAGAGGGGCGTTTTTTTTTTTTTTTTATATATATATATATGCTCTGTATATATGCTCTATATATATGCTCTGTATATACGCTCTATATATATGCTCTGTCTCTGATAGGATGGTAATGGCGAACCAACCAGACATTGTAGTGGTGGATAAAGAACAGAGGAAAGCCGTTGTGGTGGATGTGGCAGTGCCAAGCGATGGGAACATCAGGAAGAAGGAACATGAGAAACTGGAGAAATACCAGGGACTCAGAGAAGAACTGGAGAAAGCCTGGAAAGTGAAGGTGACAGTGGTGCCTGTGGTAATTGGAGCACTCGGGGCAGTAACCCCCAAGCTGGAGGAGTGGCTACAACAGATACCTGGAAAGATCTCAGACATCTCAATCAAGAAAAGCGCAGTGCTAGGAACAGCTAAGATACTGCGCAGAACCCCCAAGCTCCCAGGCCTCTGGTAGAGGACCCGAGCTTGAGTGAGAAACCACCCACGAAAGGGTGAAAGGGGCAAGTTTTTTTTTTTTTTATATATTATCATGACAGCAGCTGCCCCACCCCGCAGTGGCCATCTACACCTGGCTGCGGCCTGAGGAACGCTCAAAGTCGCGGAATGCCTGCACGCTGTGGAATGCTAACCCCTCCCACATTGAGCCCGTCTTCTTCGCATTCTACAAGTTTCCATGTGCAACATTGCCACCTACCGGATTTGGGCAGTTATACCGCACGATTACCGTCTTCTTACATGCTTTTTCTAAGTTTCCATGTGCAATATCAGGGAGTTAATCAAATTAAGGCTCAAAACCGTTACTTTTTGCTTGGCCTCACGGACCTGGAGGAAGTATGTGTGGCTGACTTTTATCCTTGGACACTTTGTGACGGAGCGCCTCTAGATGCAGCCACCTGCGCACACACAAGCATACCCACGCAGTTCATTCCACGCTTTTTAACCTCTCACGACATTTTCAGACGCTGTGTCGCGAGGCGGGTGCTCCTTGGGTGGGTTGTGTTGAGGGTGCACACTCAGTGCGCTTTACCGGGAGCTGTTAAGAACCACGAGTTTCAAACAGAGGCGACGCCTAATCAGCTGTGTTAAGACGTAACCGGGAGCAGTGGGAGGAAATGACGTCATCAAACTAATGTGTTGGAAAAACAAATTATTCATGTAAATATTTCGTATTATTGTTTGTAGCATTTTGGGATGGAGGAATTTATTTCTAAATGGTGTGGAATTATTGTGTTTTTTTTATTCTATTTTCTTTGTAAATGGGTGGCAGAAATGGCCAGAATGACAAGAACATGACTAATCAGAGGAATATTGAGAAATCAGCCTAATGGGAGGGGGTTGGAGTTTAATATAAGAGGGAGAGGTTAGTTACCGGTGGCGGGCAATGAAGAAAGACAGGAATGTGCTCCTCTCCTGTGTAATGTCGGTTTCTCACTGAAAAAAAGGCTTTGGATCAACCAATTTTATGCAAACACTTTGAAAAAACACTAGGGATTTTCTTTTTACATTGCCAGTGTTTAAGTTGTCATAAGTAAATAGACCTTTTTCTAGGAATAGAATAATGTTTAACTTTGATCTAGAAATTGTAAAGAATAAAGTTACTTATTTAAAGTTAGTTATTTAACACCTTATATTGTGATTTTTTCTAATTATTTCAGGACTAGAAAGATATTTTTGGCAGTTAACAAAGACTTTTGTTAATCTTAGGAAAACAAAAGGCATCTTTTGAGTAAACAAATGAAAATGTATATAAGCTGTTGGAAGACCCATGACCAGCAACTGAGGCCAAGCTTTCTGACACTAGGCAGCACATTTCTATCCAGAATGCCTTGATAATCTTGAAATTTCATTTTACCTTGCCTTTACCTTTTGTCCAGCCCTATTTTTTTTTATAATTCTATCAATCAACAACTCAAACATAATGGCTGATTTTGATTATTTAATTTTCAATACATTTTAATTTGTTACTTTTGAACATTTCAAGTCATTTCAGTGAGCATTGTGGACTTTCTTTCTTTAACTGAGGGGTACCAACAAATTTGTTCCCCACACTATGTGTTTATGTGTGTAAAAAAAGGTGGAAGGTTCAGTAGCAGCCAAAAATAAGGTAGAACAGTTAGCCTATGTACTAGCATGTAGATACATTGGCTTATTCCACCAGTCACGATTCCCGCTAGAAACATATTTGAGTTCTGTGATCACATTAAACAAAGTTGAGTAATTGCAAATAGAAAAATATAAATTCTAGACTCTTCAACCATGATGTGTACCAAAAATACAGTACATATATTGTGTTAACATACTTTTCTAATCAGAACACCAATGGGGACCTTTCTGTGTGGTGAGTTTGCATGTTCTCACTGTGCTTGAGTGGGTTTTCTCCAGGGACTCCGACTTCCTCCCACCATCCAAAAACATGCTTCATAGGTCAATTGATCACTCTAAATTGTCCTAATAGGCTCCAGCAGCCCTGCGACCCCAAGAGGGATATAAAGGAGATTAGAAGATGAACGAAGGAAAATATTTTACTGAGACCCTTTATTATTTCAAATTAGGATGAAAGTCCATAGATCATTTTTATAGTCCTAGAAATGACCCTGTGACCCGCAAAGCAGAATTAAAGCATACAGCGGGGAAAATAAGTATTGAACACGTCAACATTTCTCTCAAAAAACATATTTCTAATCGAGCTATTGACACGAAATTTTCACCAGATGTCGGCATCAACCCAAGTAATGCACACATAGAAAGAAATCCAAACATTTATGTCCATAAATGAATTTATGTGTAATAAAGTGAAATGGCACAGGAAAAAGTATTGAACACATGAAGAAAAGGAGGGGTAAAAAGGTGTGGCAAGCCAAGAAAGCAGATGGAGTTTGTCAGTATTCAGAAGGTTAACCTGCCCCCTATTAGTGCAAAGTAATATCAGCTGGTATAGTCCTGATTGATGCCTTTTAAAAAGGTTTCTCACCAGCAAGGTGTTAGACAAGAAGCATTGCATGATGGGTAAAAGCAAAGAGCTGTCCAAAGACCTACGCTACCTTATTTTTGCAAAACACACTGAAGGCATTGGTTACAGGCGCATTTCTAAACTTCTGAAAGTTCCAGTGAGTACCATTGGGGCCATCATCCGGAAGTGGAAAGAACACGGCATTCCCATAAACCAGCCACGGCCAGGTGCTCCTCGCAAGATTTCAGACAGAGGAGTCAGAACAATCATCAGAAGGGTTCTCCAACAGCCAAGGACCACTCGTGGAGAGCTTCAGAAAGACCCGGAATCAGCAGGTACCATTGTTTCAAAGAAAACAATAAGTGATGCACTCAACCGCCATGGCCTCCATGCACGCACACCACGCAAGACTCCATTTGTGAAGAAGAAGCATGTTGAAGCTCGTTTGGAGTTTGCAACACAACATTTGGAGAAACCCATGACATTCTGGGAGAAGATACTCTGGTCAGATGAGACCAAAATTGAACTCTTCGGATGTCATAAGACGCAACATGTTTGGAGGAAAAATGGCACCGCACATCACCCCCAAAACACCATACCAACAGTCAAGTTTGGAGGTGGAAGCATCATGGCGTGGGGCTGTTTGATCAGAATCTGCTGTCAGGCTACTGAAGATGAAAAGAGGGTGGATCTTTCAGCAAGACAACGATCCCAAGCACACAGCCAAGGTAACACTCAACTGGTTGAAGAAAAAGAAAATAAAGCTGCAAGAATGGCCCAGTCAATCACCAGACCAATTGAAAATCTTTGGAAAGAACTGAAGATCCGGGTTCACAGAAGAGACCCCCGGAACCTTGAAGATTTAAAGGCAGTTTGTGTGGATGAATGGGCCAAAATCACACCTGAGCAATGTATTCGACTGGTTTCTCCATACAGGAGGCGTCTTGAGGCTGTAATCACCAACAAAAGTTTTTGCACTAAGTATTAAATAAATTTCAGTAAGCGTGTTCAATACTTATTCCCTGTGCCATTTCACTTTATTACACATAACTTCATTTATGGACATAAATGTTTGGATTTCTTTCGATGTGTGCATTACTTGGGTTGATGCAGACATCTAGTGAAAATTTCATGTCAATAGCTTGATTAGAAATATGTTTTTTGAGAGAAATGTTGACTTGTTCAATACTTATTTTCCCCGCTGTAAATCAAAACTTTGATTCAATAATTTAGGCCAAACTTTATTCATCTTACTTGTATCTGTGGGGGCGGGGGGTTGAACCATGAAGCGCATTAAAGCTGGATGCTTACAGTTATTTGACAGGTTTTTAAGTGATATAAATCCAAAAGGGGGCGTGGCCTGTCCACACACACCCATATGCAACAAACATACCTGTTGGCTCCAAAAAAGCGCATATACAAAACACGTCAACCTATACACAGTTCAACTGATGTTTACACACACATACTTATGCATTCGGACCAACCCATGTGAAATATTTCATTCAGTCACACAAACTAGTTGTGCAAAGGTGAGATACCACATGTGCTTGAGTGGGTCTTTATGTTCTTCTAAAGTGAATGATGGACTGTAAAAAGATGGAGGAAGAGTGTCCAGCCATCCCCACACCAAGACCCGTGGCACAGCAGCAGCGGCAGCCAGGACCCCCCCTAACACCCGCAAGGTAACAGAAAGAGAACAACCGCCCCTAGAACAATCACATCCGCCACCCAGGACAGGGCTAGCAGGACTGCCACGGGGGCCCCCAAAGCCAGAGAGCAGGGAGGTACCAGGGTAGAGAGAGTGCAAGCCCCAGCCCCTCCAGAAGAGCAGCCCCCCCAGAAGAGGAGTCGGTAGGGCCCAACGTGCCCCCCCCCCCCCCCTAGGAGAGCACCCCCAGCCCCAGAAAAGCAGCCCACCACCACCCAGGAGTTCTACCACACCAACCCTGGGCACAGGCTAGGGCCCCCAAGGGAGACCCGCCCCACGCCCCAGATAACCCCCCACCCATGCCACATGTTGGTCCAGGTGAGAACAAGGCAGGGGCCAGCCACCCCTGCCCAGGAGGAAGACACCCAAGAGAGGCGGGGGTCCACAAGGAATGTTGTTACCATGGCCCGACCAGGCTCACCCATAGATGGAATCTGGAGAAGGCCAGCACTCGAGAGCAAGGACCAGAACCCACACCACAGGAACACGGACACAACTAGGCTCAGATGTAATGTGAACCCCAACCCTCGGTCTTGCCAAAGAGCACAGGGATCCCTCTCCCCACGTGGAGAGATGGCCGCCGGGCCCAGGAAGCCAGCACCCAAGGAACATGGCCGCCGTTGCCAAGGGCCTGGTACCCCCTACCAGGGATTGGGTAGGGGACAGATGGTCCGAGGTCCCACCTTCCTTGAATTATGTTCCTTTCTCATGAGAGGGCCAGACGAGCCTTAAGAGAGCTTACACATCTGGCTTCCTCCTAAAATGAAGCCCTCCTCTCTTTACAACCCTCTACGGGCCTGGACAACCCACAAACCTGAAGCATATGACTAAAGCATAAGATGCTGGACATGACCCTCAAGTTTCTAGGAGTCTGCCATTAGACCCAAGCCTAAAGGCAATCAGACTCCTTACAGGGTAAGCAGGGTATTTGTTTTCAAATAATTTTAATACTTCTTATTTTAAAGACAAAAATGATTAATCTCTTAAATGTTTTTTTATTTCATTTCAAATGTTTTATTTCAAGAAATCAAAGCAAAAATAATGCACAAAACATTACAATCAGCAATTTTACATTCATACAAAGACGTATCAAACTATCAAATATTGGCAAACATAGAATAATTAGTCATATAATCATAGATTGCGTGAAAGGGATTGGGAGAAAGCGAACTTTTATAATCCCACCCCTGTTCTACCACACCATTTTCATTACATGATTTATCCTTATCCGGTTCGTATATTTTTTTATCAGATATCAATGCTTTACCAACACAACTTCAGGTTATTAAGAATCCTCAAGTATCAATAAATCACATGAGCAAAGCACATGCAGGTCAATAATCTAAAATATGTGCAGATGATTTTTCATTAGAAAATTCATGACTATGATTAGACATATCACTATAAAAAAAAAATAGACATAAAATTTTCAGAAATCTTCAAAGCATATATTGATCAGGTTTTAAAATTATGTGCAGATTATTCTTTTCATTAGAATAATCTTGAATATGATTAGACATAACACTATTTCCAAAAGCATCATAGCATGTGTAGATCAAGTACCAAAAGTAAAAAAATGTTCCCTTAAATTGCATTACATTCACTTACTATCAAACACCCTGATGGGTTCAGATATTCCGCAACCGATCTTATTTTTAGCAACACAATAGTACTCTCCTGTTTGATTTAAACAAACTGTTAAGTTTTTTCTACAGGATACTTTTTTCTTTTTCTTTTCTTGTTTTTTGTACCAGACATAAGTAGCAGGAGGATAGCTCTGACTGCTGCAGCTCAGAGTCACAAAACGTTTCCCACAACGCAACAGCTCTTTACCTTTGATGATTGTCGTTTGTTTTGGAGCATCCAAGCAGAATAAAGGAAGAGATGAAGCAGAGCAACATTATGAGTTTAGTATATCTATGTTTAAAAACATGTGTTTCACATTTTATGTTATCCTTTTTCTAATACTCACAATGGACTGTAATCTCTACAGGCTGGGATTTTCCTGTTCCAAAATCATTTGTAGCTGAACAGCTGTACCATCCACTGTCAGAGGGACGGGCAGATTTCACAGAGTATTTCCTCTCAGAACTCACAGTCATTTCCCTGCCGTCATTGGTCTTCTTCATCCAGATGAGTGAAAAGACGGATGGGTTAGAATGGAAGCTGCAGTCCAATGAGAAAGACTGATTTTCCTTTACAGATCCAGGCTTTGCTTCTACTTTCACATCTTTAGGGGAATCTGAATTAAAAAAATAAATACCGTAAGAGAAAAACATGTATTTTTTAATTACTTTGCACATTTCATTTATTTTCACTTTTTTATACAAATAATTTTAAATCTGACTCTTTTAAAAATATCAATTAACACATAGACAAAATACCCTTTTTTTGTCCACTGCAAGAGAGTCAAAGTTTTAGGATTACTGCAAACTTTAAAGTATAAATATTGTCTTTTGCCTTTTTTCTTTGCAAAAATAAAATGAAAACAGGAAATGAAATCATATATTTATATTTACTCACATTGAACTTCTACTTTTATCTGATTGCTTGTCTGTTCTCCTTCACTGTTTGAAGCTATGCAGGTGTAAGATGCCTCGTGAGCTAAGGTTGCATTAAATGTGTGGCTGAAAACATTTGGATCATCACCGGATTGACTGAAGGGGATGTCCAATGATTGAGGAATCCACAGTGAAGACATGTTTAAAGTAATATTTGCAGGTGGAAAGCTCTCAGCTGTGCAGGTTACTGTGATGAGCTGACCTTCTCTGACCTTTGTGTCCATGGACAACAAGACGTTGGTGGGAGGAACTGAAAAAAGAAATGAAATCAAAGACAATGGTTTACTTGCTAAATATCAGCTTACAGAAAGCAGGTTAACTTTGCTCTGGGATAATATTTACAACACATTTACAACCTGTTCCTTCTTCCTGATGTTGGTTAAAGATCATTTCCAACAATATCTGTTAGGTGTTGAAAATTCCAAAGGCTTGGAATAAAAAAATGAAAAAGCACTTGCCTTTTTTTCCATTTAAAAATATGTCCAAATAATTGAAACGTATGTGTTGCAGCTTGGAAATATTAATACTTAAACTCATATATTGTCCAGGAAAGATATTTTAATAATAAGGGTAATTTTTCTGTCTTGGCATTGTTTGAACAAATTCACTTTACTATTTTGCTTATGCTTGTTAAATGCAGCACAAAATCAGCTTGTAGAAAGTGTGTGCATGTGCATTTGCATGTGAGAGATGCGCTTTGAGATGTATGAGAATAAGTTTTCTGCTACTGTTGCCTAGGAAGAAACCTTTAAAAAAACTCAGTTTGGGGTGAATAAAGTTGCAAACAGAAGATGGAGTTCTGTTTCAAGAGGGAAATATATTCACTTTAGGTCACTTTAATCTAAATAAATATATCAACAAGTTTTGAGGAAAATGAAATAGTTTATATTTTTCACGGAAACCGCTGTGAAGGCTCTCTATTCATCATATCGTTTTTTTTTATGTAATGAATGTACCCATGTTAATAATCTTGATAGAGCCTGGACTCTGTAAAGAAATACATAAACCCCTGCTTTTCCTATGGGGGGTTTTGTAGTATCTTTTTATAGCTAAAATGTATTTAGATTTCTGAATCTGAATTTGCAAAGATGGTCATCATTGTTAAAACGAGCCAATTATTGTAATGATCTTTGGAAAAGGGAAACAGATGAATAGAAACTGTGAAAGGGCAGATTAACAACGATAAAAGAGGAAGCAAATCACTTACACAGCACTTGTATGCAGACAGGCTGACTATGGTTCCCAGCACCAATGATGTTGGTTGCATTGCAAACATAGCACGCTTCATCTTCTCTTTGAACCCAAGTCAGATTCAGTTCATGTTCATTTGCTGCTAGAATAGTCCAATCAGAGGGCTTAGACTTATTGTAGCCGTACCAGGAGAACCATGGCTTTGGGTTTGCATTAGTGTAACAGACAAACGATATGTTGCTGTTAAGCTTTACGTCGTATTTATCATCACCACGCAGGATAATTGTGCTCTGAGGTTTGACTAGAGTAAAAATATATTAGGTTTAGAAAACAAGATTTCTTAAAGGAAAAGATTTTGAATCATGTAACAAATGAAGATTCTTAGCTTACATTGAACATCGAGGTGATATTGTTGTGAGGATCCAGAACCCACAGAGTTTGTAGCTGTGCATCTGTAGTTGCCTCTGTCTTCTGGTTTGACCCTCAGTTTATATGTCTGACTTTTCTGAAGAGGCAAAGAGCTGGATTCTTTGACCCAGGAAAAGCTGTCAGGCTGTGGGTTGCTTCTTTTCACTACACATTCTAGTGTAACCTCGTCTCCTTCTTTAATGTCTTTGAAGCCTCTATTGGGATTCTGCCATTTCATCTGAACCTCAACTTCAGGTTTATCTGTGGACCAAGATGCAACACATCAGACAAGAAAATCAACCGAGACTCATTAGTGATGAAAATGATGACATGAGATATCCAGTAAAGCACATAATCATTCACCATATTTTTCAGACTATGAGTCACACTGGAGTATGGAGTTTGTATATGGTATATATCAGTGGCAGACCATGCTTTACCCAACTGGGCCTGCAGTAGAGCTATGTCTAAAACACGTAACCCCCCAATAACCATTTTACGATACAGGAACAAGCTTTGCACTGCATATCAAAAATTCCTGTAGCCACAATAAATACATCTAAAAAACTGATTAAACAAAACAGCACCTGATATAATAAGTGAATAAAAAACATAGATACTGACATGACACATTAATGATTACTTTTCTAGACTCTCCAGTTCCTGGTATGTCACATTTACAGTAGTAAGATCCAGAATCGGATTCTTTTACAGATTCAAAGTTGAGTCAAGCTCCGTCACTATACCACTGGCTGTTTTTCATCCACTGAAATATAATGCTGGAATTTGACCGTGGATGAGTGCAAATAGGATGCACAGCTTCTCCTTCTTTTACATGTAATATGATATCTCCTTCTTCATCTTTAGGAATCGCTGTGTTGACAAATTTGACACACATAAAATGTTTTCAGCCAACACATAAAAAAAACAGTTTTTGGTAGTATTTTTTTGGTTGTGACATTTTTTTTGGAGCTAAATTATATTTAGATTTCTACTGAATATGTTGCAAAGATGGCCGTCATCGTTAAAACGAGCCAATTATTGTAACTATGTTTGAAAAAAGGAAACAGATGAATAGAAACAGTGAAAGAGCAGATTCACAAAGATAAAAGAGGAAGCAAATCACTAACACAGCACTTGTATGCAGACAGGCTGACTATGGTTCCCAGCACCAATGATGTTGGTTGCATTGCAAACATAGCACGCTTCATCTTCTCTTTGAACCCAAGTCAGATTCAGTTCATGTTCATTTGTTGCTAGAATAGTCCAATCAGAGGGCTTAGACTTATTGTAGCCGTACCAGGAGAACCATGGCTTTGGGTTTGCATTAGTGTAACAGACAAACGATATGTTGCTGTTAAGCTTTACGTCGTATTTATCATCACCACGCAGGATAATTGTGCTCTGAGGTTTGACTAGAATAAAAATATATAAGGTTTAGAAAACAAGATTTCTTAAAGAAAAATGTTTGAATCATGTAACAAATGAAGATTCTTAGCTTACATTGAACATTAAGGTGATATTGTTGTGAAGATCCAGAACCCACAGAGTTTGTAGCTGTGCATCTGTAGTTGCCTCTGTCTTCTGGTTTGACCCTCAGTTTATATGTCTGACTTTTCTGAAGAGGCAAAGAGCTGGATTCTTTGATCCAGGAAAAGCTGTCAGGCTGTGGGTTGCTTCTTTTCACTACACATTCTAGTGTAACCTCGTCTCCTTCTTTAATGTCTTTGAAGCCTCTATCTGGATTCTGCCATTTCATCTGAACCTCAACTTCAGGTTTATCTGTGGACCAAGATGCAACACATCAGACAAGAAAATCAACTGAGAATCATTAGTGATGAAAATGATGACATGAGATATCCAGTAAAGCACATAATAACCATTCACCATATTTTTGTAGAGCTTTGTCTAAATCACGTAACCCCCCAATAACCATTTAAGATACAGGAACAAGCTTTGCACTGCATATCAAAAATTCCTGTAGCCACAATAAATACATCTAAAAAACTGATTAAACAAAACAGCACCTGATATAATAAGTGAATAAAAAACATAGATACTGACATGACACATTAATGATTACTTTTCTAGACTCTCCAGTTCCTGGTATGTCACATTTACAGCAGTAAGATCCAGAATCGGATTCTTTTAAAGATTCAAAGTTGAGTCAGGCTCCATCACTATACCATTGGCTGTTTTTCATCCACTGAAATATAGTGCTGGAATTTGACTGTGGGTGAGTGCAAATACGATGCACAGCTTCTCCTTCTTTTACATGTAATATGATATCTCCTTCTTCATCTTTAGGAGTTGATGTGTTGACAAATTTGACACACATAAAAGGTTTTCAGCCAACACATAAAAAAAACAGTTTTTGATAGTATTTTTTTGGTTGTGGCATTTTTTTTGGAGCTAAATTATATTTAGATTTCTACTGAATATGATGCAGAGGTGGCCGTCATTTTTAAAACGAGCCAATTATTGTAACTTTGTTTGGAAAATGGAAACAGATGAATAGAAACAGTGAAAGGGCAGATTTTACAAAGATAAAAGAGGAAGCAAATCACTAACACAGCACTTGTATGCAGACAGGCTGACTATGGTTCCCAGCACCAATGATGTTGGTTGCATTGCAAACATAGCACGCTTCATCTTCTCTTTGAACCCAAGTCAGATTCAGTTCATGTTCATTTGCTGCTAGAATAGTCCAATCAGAGGGCTTAGACTTATTGTAGCCGTACCAGGAGAACCATGGCTTTGGGTTTGCATCAGTGTAACAGACAAACGATATGTTGCTGTTAAGCTTTACGTCGTATTTATCATCACCACGCAGGATAATTGTGCTCTGAGGTTTGACTAGAATAAAAATATATAAGGTTTAGAAAACAAGATTTCTTAAAGGAAAAGATTTTGAATCATGTAACAAATGAAGATTCTTATCTTACATTGAACATCAAGGTGATATCGTTGTGAGGATCCAGAACCCACAGAGTTTGTAGCTGTGCATCTGTAGTTGCCTCTGTCTTCTGGTTTGACCCTCAGTTTATATGTCTGACTTTTCTGAAGAGGCAAAGAGCTGGATTCTTTGACCCAGGAAAAGCTGTCAGGCTGTGGCTTGCTTCTTTTCACTACACATTCTAGTGTAACCTCATCTCCTTCTTTAATGTCTTTGAAGCCTCTATCTGGATTCTGCCATTTCATCTGAACCTCAACTTCAGGTTTATCTGTGGACCAAGATGCAACACATCAGACAAGAAAATCAAACGAGACTCATTAGTGATGAAAATGATGACATGAGATATCCAGTAAAGCACATAATAACCATTCACCATATTTTTCAGACTATGAGTCACACTGGAGTATGGAGTTTGTACATGGTATATATCAGTGGCAGACCATGCATTACCCACCTGGGCTTGCAGTAGAGCTATGTCTAAATCACGTAACCCCCCAATAACCATTTTACGATACAGGAACAAGCTTTGCACTGCATATCAAATATTTCTGTAGCCACAATAAATACATCTAAAAAACTGATTAAACAAAACAGCACCTGATATAATAAGTGAATAAAAAACATAGATACTGACATGACACATTAATGATTACTTTTCTAGACTCTCCAGTTCCTGGTATGTCACATTTACAGTAGTAAGATCCAGAATCGGATTCTTTTACAGATTCAAAGTTGAGTCAAGCTCCGTCACTATACCACTGGCTGTTTTTCATCCACTGAAATATAGTGCTGGAATTTGACCGTGGATGAGTGCAAATACGATGCACAGCTTCTCCTTCTTTTACATGTTATATGATAACTCCCTCTTCATCTTTAGGAATCCCTGTGTTGACAAATTTGACACACATAAAAGGTTTTCAGCCAACACATAAAAAAACAGTTTTTGGTAGTATTTTTTTGGTTGTGGCATTTTTTTTTTGGAGCTAAATTATATTTAGATTTCTGCTGAATCTGTTGCAAAGATGGCTGTCATCGTTAAAACGAGCCAATTATTGTAACTATGTTTGGAAAAAGGAAACAGATGAATAGAAACAGTGAAAGAGCAGATTCCCAAAAAATTAAAGAGGAAGCAAATCACTTACACAGCACTTGTATGCAGACAGGCTGACTATGGTTCCCAGCACCAATGATGTTGGTTGCATTGCAAACATAGCACGCTTCATCTTCTCTTTGAACCCAAGTCAGATTCAGTTCATGTTCATTTGTTGCTAGAATTGTCCAATCAGAGGGCTTAGACTTATTGTAGCCGTACCAGGAGAACCATGGCGTTGGGTTTGCATCAGTGTAACAGACAAACGATATGTTGCTGTTAAGCTTTACGTTGTATTTATTATCACCACGCAGGATAATTGTGCTCTGAGGTTTGACTAGAATAGAAATATATAAGGTTTAGAAAACAAGATTTCTTAAAGGAAAATGTTTGAATCATGTAACAAATGAAGATTCGTAGCTTACATTGAACATCGAGGTGATATTGTTGTGAGGATCCAGAACCCACAGAGTTTGTAGCTGTGCATCTGTAGTTGCCTCTGTCTTCTGGTTTGACCCTCAGTTTATATGTCTTACTTTTCTGAAGAGGCAAAGAGCTGGATTCTTTGATCCAGGAAAAGCTGTCAGGCTGTGGGTTGCTTCTTTTCACTACACATTCTAGTGTAACCTCGTCTCCTTCTTTAATGTCTTTGAAGCCTCTATTGGGATTCTGCCATTTCATCTGAACCTCAACTTCAGGTTTATCTGTGGACCAAGATGCAACACATCAGACAAGAAAATCAACCGAGACTCATTAGTGATGAAAATGATGACATGAGATATCCAGTAAAGCACGTAACCATTCCTCATATTTTTCAGACTATGAGTCACACTGGAGTAAGCAGTTTTCATATAGTATGTATCAGTGGCAGACCATGCATTACCCACCTGGGCCTTAAGTAGAGCTACGTCTGAATCAATCAACCCCCATTAACCATTTTACAATACAGAAACAAGCTTTGCATTGCATATTGAGAATTCCTGTAGCCACAATAAATCTAAAAAACTGAATAAACAAAACAGCACCTGATGTAATAAGTGAATAAAAAACATAGATACTCACATGACACATTAATGACTACTTTTCTAGACTCTTCAGTTCCTGGTATGTCACATTTACAGTAGAGAGATCCAGAATCGGATTCTTTTACAGATTCAAAGTTGAGTCGAGCTCCGTCATTCGCTGGTTTTCATCCAGTGAAATATAGTGCTGGAACTTGACTGTGGGTGAGTGCAAATACGATGCACAGCTTCTCCTTCTTTTACATGTTATATGATATCTCCCTCTTCATCTTTAGGAACCGCCGTGTTTACAAATTTGACACACATAAAAGGTGTAACGTTACAAGTGACCAGTAAAGGGCACTGGTAAGTTGAGCATGAAGGGACTGATGTGGAAAGTGCACGAAGATGAAGTTGATGAATGACTGGATCTGGAATGAATGTCAGAGAGCAACGGAGGAGTAAATGTCTTAACAGTTTGAACCTGCAGAGTGTCCTACATTCTATTTTATGTCTGTAAGACAAAAACAGACATGACATGGTGTCAGAAGTGCTCCGGCGTCGGGATAGAACTCATGGCAAAGTTCAACCCGTCAGGTGAGTTTAAATTCGACAGCCCAGCAGAATGGCCGGAGTTGAGACATTGTTTCTGCCACTACCGGCTGGCAACCAAGCTGAATAAAGATGACGGTGAGATTCAAGTGAGTTCGCTGATCTACGCGATGGGCAGTGAAGCTGAAAAGATATTCGCTTCGTTCGAATTCAATGAGGAGGCTCATATGAAGATCTTTGAAATCATATTACAAAGGTTTGACGAATATTTCATTCCAAGATGCAATATTATCCATGAGCGAGCTTGTTTCTACCAACTGAATCAAAAACAGGGAGAAACGGCCGAAATGTGCATCAGGACATTGTATGAACTCGCTGAGCACTGTGAGTTTGGTGACAAAAGAGACGAGCATATTCGGGATCGTCTGGTTTTCAGGATGTCAGACAAAGAACTTTCCCGCCAGTTCCAGATTAAAGCGGATCTGACGTTGACCTACGTAATCGAGCGTGTACGTCAGGCGGAAGAGATAACGCGACAAGTGAATCTTCAAGCTAACCGACCAGAATCTCAGCTGGCTAAAGTCACAGCTGTCAGAAAGTCTGAGGGACAGCTTAGAAGAAAAATGCAGCGGCATGAACCTAACAGTCACAGCACTCACACAAAGGAGGAGTGTGGGAGGTGTGGAAAACCATGCCATTTAGATCAAAGGCTTTGCCCTGCATTGAAAAGTAAATGCAACAAGTGTCAAAAGCATGGACATTGGGAGTGTAAATGTCATTCTAAAGGCCCGTACACACCGGGACGAATTTCGCCGGCGAAATTCGCCTCGTGACTAAACAAAGGGCACCAATGAGAGTGTGCACACCGACGTGAAAAAACGCCACGCGTCAAAGCGTCAAAAAAAAAAAAAACCCTCTGGTTCGTTTTTTTTTTTTTTTTTGACACCTCGCGTCGAAATCTATTCGACCAATGAGAATGGCGCTTTTGCACACGTGTCTGGAGCTTCTGAAGTTTCCGTAAAACACAACTTGGGGGCGCTCAAACACAAAACTGCTTTTCTGAGCACACATACCAGCAAAGGAGATAGACGCCAAGTAGCGGCTACACTGCCGCAAAGAAATGATGACGGACATTCTAAAATATCCCCGAAAACGCTCATTAAACATTTTCAGCTCTTGTACCAGTCGATAAAACTCACCATGTTCTTCTGACAAGCGCGTAAATACTGGCTCTCTTCTTCTGAGTGAAAAGCGACCACCTTGTATACAGCGCCATCTAATGTCAGGGAATGAAATTGCATGTTCAGTCGGCTCATCGTCAGCGAAAATCGCCTGGGTGTGAACACTAAAGACGTGGCGAAAAACGCTGGCGAATAACGCCTGGCGAATATTCGTCCCGGTGTGTACGGGCCTTAACGCAGTGAGAGAGGTCACAAATGATCTTCCAGAGCAGGCATATTTCCTTGGAGCCGTAAATGGGGAGGATAAGGATGGTGCATGGACTGTAACTTTACCCCAAAAAAATGTGAGGGTGAACTTTAAAATTGACACGGGAGTGGATGCTACAGTTATTGATCAGGAGACTTTCAAAAAGATGAGCCCTAAAACTGAACTGTTGGCTCCAGATATACACTTTGTAAGCCCTGGAGGTGACCTCAAATGAATGGGGAGGTTTCTAGGTGAAACCAGCTACAAAAGAAAAAACTATGCATTTAATGTGTACGTGATACAAGGAACACGCTGCTTATTGGGTCGCAGTGAAGCCGTAAAAATGGGCTTAGTGAAGAGGCTCGAGGAGGTCTCAGATGTGTTTGGAGCTGGAGGACTGCTTAGAATGGAACCAGTAAAAATAGCCCTGCGTGAAGATGCCCAACCATATGCAGTTCATTCAGCCAGACGGATACCGTTGCCGCTGGTGCCACTGGTGAAAAAGGAACTTCAGCGCATGGAGACGGAAGGCATAACTGAAAAAGTCACACAGCCAACAGAATGGTGTGCTGCAATGGTGCCAGTCCTCAAACCCAATAAAAAGGAGGTTCGTATTTGTGCAGATCTCTGGAAACTGAATAAAGCTGTAAAGAAGGTGAAGTACATCATGCCCACAGTGGAGGAGATTCTGCCAAAACTCACAGGATCAAAAGTGTTCACATCACTGGATGCAGCAAGCGGATTTTACCAGATTCCCCTGCATGAAGAAAGTAAGATTTTGACAACCTTCATTACTCCATTTGGGAGATACGCCTTCCGCCGTCTTCTGTTCGGCATAACAAGTGCTCCAGAAATTTTTCGAAGAAAAATGACAGAGACTCTTGCCATCCTGGAAGGTATTGAGATCTTTATGGATGATGTTCTGATCCATGCCGAGACGGAGGAGCAACATGACCAACGACTGGCCAAGGTTTTGAAAATCATAGAAGCAGCAGACCTCAAGCTGAACAGAGCACAGTCCAAGTTCAAGCAAAGAGAAGTTCATTTCCTGGGTCACATAATCGATGAGGCTGGTGTTAGAGCAGACCCACAAGAAGTGACTGGCATAGAGAACTTTCCACAGCCACAAAATGTAACTGAACTCAAAAGGTTCTTGGGGATGCTTAATTATTTAGCCAAGTTCGTACCAGAACTGTCAACCGTGGCTCACCCATTGTATGAGCTACTGAAAGGACAAGTGGAGTGGATATGGGGACCTGCACAGTGTGAGGCGTTCCGAAAGGTAAAGACGGCGCTGACTACCTCTCCAATACTCACCTTCTACGACGCCAGCAACCCCACCCTTGTGTCAGCAGATGATAGCAGCTATGGGCTAGGGGGCATCCTCCTTCAGCAACACGGGGACCACTGGAAACCGATAGCTTACTGTTCCAGACGTCTTAGCGATGCAGAAAGAAGATACGCACAGATCGAAAAGGAGTAATTGGCTAGTGTGTGGGCGTGCGAACACTTTGACAAGTACTTGTATGGACTGGATTCTTTTAGGTTGGTTACAGATCATAAACCACTAGTACCTCTGATGAACAACAAAGACCTGGACTGTGTACCAGTTAGGTGCCAGAGGCTACTGATGAGATTCATGCGTTTTAATGCCATAGCAGAGTATGCCCCAGGCAAGACCTTGGCGGTAGCAGATGCCCTCTCTAGGGGCCCTGAACAGCGTTATGGTGATGAGACTAGTCATGAGGATGTGGCAACACATATTGAGTCAGAGTCATGGTCATGAGTCAGGTCCCAGCCACAACATAAAGGATAACAGAGTTAAGACAACACACAGAAAATGGCAGTCAGCTACAGGCAGTCATAGGTTTCATCAGAAATGGGTGGCCTGAGTATGTTGACATGGTACCAGAGACGATCAGGGAATTTTATCATGTCAGAGGAGAACTGTCAAAGGTTGATGGGTTAGTCATCAGAGGCAGGCGCATTGTTGTTCTTACAGAAATGAGAGGGATTATATTGAGGAGAATACATGATGGACATCAAGGCTTGGTTAAATGCAGAGAAAGAGCTAATCAGTCGGTGGCCCAGAATGTCTGAAGAGATTGTGACAACTGCGCAACAGTGTGCATTCTCTAGGGAAAACAAGGGTTCACAGAGAAAGGAGCCATTGATGCCTAGTGAGCTCCCATCAAGGCCGTGGCAAAAGGTTGCCAAAAATTTGATGGAGTTTAGGAAGTAACATTATTTAGTGGTATCAGACTATTACTCCAGATATCTTGAAATACTGAACCTGCCCACAACTACCAGCAGTCAGGTTGTAGCTAAGCTGAAAGCCACATTTGCACGTTTTGGCATCCCGGAGGTGCTGATGAGTGATAACGGACCCCAGCTAGTTTCTGCAGAGATGAGAGAGTTTAGTCAGTCATATGACTTTGTTCATGTCACGTCAAGCCCACACTACCCACAGAGTAATGGTCAGGCTGAGCGGGCAGTTCAGACAGCTAAAAGCATTTTGAGACAGGATGACCCACTTCTTGCCTTAATGTCGTACGGAGCCACACCTTCCTCCTCCACAGGTGTCAGTCCAGCGGAACTGCTGATGGGCTGGAAAATAAGAACTATGCTACCCACCTTGCATGACAACCTGAAACCGGATCCAAGATTCAAGATTCAAGATATTTATTTTGTCATTGTCAGTTGAACAACGAAAATGCGTTTGGAGCCTCAACAACAGCCACTCAGTTCAGTTCACCCAATAAATAAATAAATAAATAAATAAATAAATAAATAAATAATAACCAAAGTGCAGCATCAGTACGAAAGGAAAACACAGCAAAGACTTAACATGAAAATAAATAGGACATTAAATAAGACATTCAGTGTGCACAAGATTTTAAGTTAGCAGCAGCAATGCTAGACCAGTTTTCACAGTGTTCGCAGTGTGCTCAGATAAGGAGAGGGGGGGGAGGCAGTAGCTAGGAGGGAAAGTTCAGCAGCCGCACAGCCTGTGGATAAAGGCTGTTGCTCAGTCTGGTAGTTTTGGCCTTAATAGACCTGTACCTCCTTCCTGAGGGGAGTAGATGGAAGAGGTGGTGGGCTGGATGGTGCGGGTCACGCAGGATGTTGTGGACTCTCTTCAGACAGCAGGGGGTGTAGAGACTGCTCATCTCTGGGAGAGTGGTCCCAATGATTTTCCCAGCTGTTTTCACCACCCGTTGGAGTCTCTGCTGATCTGCCTTTGTGCAGCTATGAAACCACACTAGGAAACTAAATGTCAGTACACTGCTGATGGCACAGTTGTAGAAGTTCACCATCAGCTGCCTGGAGATTTTTGCCGTCTTCAGTTTCCTCAGGTAGTACAAGCGTTGTTGGGCCTTGCCCACCACTGAGGCAGTGTGTGGACCCCATGATAGGTCCTCCGTCACTGTGACCCCCAGATGGTCACCCTCTCCACCATCTCCGTGCCAATGGAAAGTGGCTGATGGTTCTTACTGCGTCTTCGGAAGTCAACAATAATTTCCTTGGTCTTTGTGATGTTTAGTATCAGGTCGTTATTGTTGCACCATGACGCCAAGTGTTGCACTTCTTTCCTGTAGTCCGTTTCATTATTGTCGTTGATGAGTCCAAGCACCGTAGTGTCGTCAGCAAATTTAACGATGAGGTTGGATGAAGATGATGAGCAGCAGTCATGAGTATACAGAGAGTAGAGTAGAGGGCTCAGCACACACCCTTGGGGGGCCCCTGTGTTGATTAAAACAGTGGATGAAGTGTACTTTCCTACTCTAACCCTCTGTTTTCTGTTGGTTAGGAAATCGGTAGTCCAGTTGCACAGTGCGGGGCTGAGTCCAAGGGGGTGTAGCTTGGCTCGAAGCTTGAATGGCCGAATTACATTAAAAGCTGAACTGTAGTCCACGAAGAGAAGCCGTGCATAGGTGTTCTTATGCTCCAGATGCTCCAGTAGCCTATGGAGCACAATGGCGATGGCATTCTCAGTTGACCTGTTCTTCTTATAGGCAAATTGATATGTATCCAGTGAAGGTGGTATAACCAGTTTTTCCAGGCACTTTGCTGGGATGGGAGTGAGCGCCACGGGTCTGTAGTCATTTAGACATGTGACCTTCGATTGCTTAGGAATGGGGGTTATTGTAGCAGATTTGAAGCTGATGGGGACCCATGCTGTGGAGAGCGACAAGTTGAAGATGGTGGTAAAGATGTCAGTCAGCTCCTCTGCACAGTCCTTCAGCACCCGGCCCAGTACACCATCTGGCCCGGCTGCTTTCCTGGTGTTGATGTTTTTCAAAACACCCCTCACCTCGTGTGTGCTCAGGACTGGGGGGGTGTCGGCAGAGTGAAGGGGGGGGGAGGATAGGATCTTTGTTTTCTCTGTCAAAACGGGCATAGAAGAGGTTTAAGTCCTCAGCCAGTGTAGGACAGCCCACTGGGGGTGATGGTGATTTCCTCTTATAGTCCGTAATTGCCCTTATGCCCTCCCAGACCTGTCTGGGGTTTGTGGCGGAGTCTAAACTGGCTTCAATGCGCCTCTTGTATTGTTGTTTTGCAGTGTTGATGCCTTTCCTTAAAGCAGTCCTAGCTTTGCTGTATGCTTCCTTATCCCCTCCTTTGAGTGCACGGTTCCTTGCTCTGATCAGTTGTTGTACTCCATTTGTCATCCAAGGTTGTTGATTTGGAAACACAAAAAGCTGTCTCCAGACTGTTACTTTATCCACGCAGAAACAGATGTAATCCAAAACAGTGGAGGTGTAACTATCCAGGGTTTCACGGGTGACTTTGCCTTGCTCTCTGAATACATCCCAATTCGTGTGGTGGAAACAGTCCCGAAGCATAGGAACAGCATCACGTTGCCATGTTCTTACTGTTTTTGTTGTCTTCTTCTCCTTTTTGATTATGGGTGTATAAACTGGATGTAACAGAAGAGATAGGTGGTCAGATTGTCCGAGGTAAGGATAAACCTGAGCTTTGTATGCTTTTGCTATGTTGGTGTACACTTGGTCCAGTGTCTTATCCTCTCTGGTAGCACATTTCACGTTGTGGTGGAATTTATGAAGGACTGATTTTAAGTGAGCATGATTGAAGTCTCCAGATACAGTCTGGATGTGCTACTAGGCCGTTGTTGATGCTGCTGTGTAGCTGTGCTAGCGCTAGCTTAGCATTAGCGTCCGGTGGAATATACACAGCACAGATGTAAACAGCAGAGAATTCCCTCGGGAGGTAAAACGGTCGACACTTTAGTAGCAGGAGTTCCACCTCCGGGCTACACAGCTTCTACAGTACGGTGACGTTGGTGCACCAAGAGTTGTTTATGTAGATGCAAAGCCCTCCGCCGCTCTTCTTACCCAACTCCGCTGTCCTGTCGGCCCGGTAGACGGTGCGGCCCTCCAGCTCTATAGCCGCGTCTGGGATGGTGCTGTCCAGCCACATTTCCGAGAGAAACATGCAGCAACAGTTGTTAAAAGTCCTTTGTGTAGCTGTCAGCAGTCGGATCTCATCCATCTTGTTCCGGATTGATCGCACATTGGAGAGAAAGATGGTAGGAAGCTGCGGTTTAAAGGGGTTAGCCTTAAGCCGAACCCCTATGCCTGCTCTCTTGCCTCTCTTCTGTCTGCGCTCGCAGCGTCTCCTTCTCCGGCTTTCTGTTGTGAGTATACCGGGGGAATGTCTTGCGATCTCCGGGGGGAAGAGGTATTCGGCTGACAGGTGGTGTTCTCCAGTATTTAGTTGTAGGAGTTCCATACGACTGTACTTAAGTGATAAAGTTCTTGATATGTGCAAAAAAAAATGCAAATCACCAGTGTTAAAGTGCAAAAAAAAGAGTAGCTGTGTGAGCTCCGGGCCGCCATCTTGGATCTGATAAATTTCAAATGAGCACCCACAGAGGAGGAGATCTGACAGGCGGATGCAGCTGCCAAGCAAGAGCAAGCTCACTACTATAATAGCAGAAATGGAGTACAACTTTTACGTCCATGCAGCCAGGACACCCAGTGCTCACCAAACTGGACGGACAGAAAGGATGGACAACGTCTGCTGTGGTTCTCAGTTCTAGCTCTACTCCAAGGTCCTACGTCGTGGAAACAGACCAAGGAGAGCGCTACAGAAGAAACAGACAACACCTGCAGTTCATCCCATCACCACCTAAACCTGTCAGTGAGACCACCCACCAGCACATTCTAGAACACACGCAGGAAGGGGAAAAGCAACAAACTCTTACAACTTCCCCAGGGACAGGTACCGTCACTCGCTCAGGCAGAGTGACCAACGGAGGAGTAAATGTCTTAAAAGTTTGAACCTGCAGAGTGTCCTGCATTCTATTTTATGGCTGTAAGACAAGAACAGACATTACCAAAGGTTATAAGCCAACACGTAAAAAAACAATTTTTGGTAGTATTTTTTTGGTTGTGGCATTTTTTTAGAGCTAAATTATATTTAGATTTCTACTGAATATGTTGCAAAGGTGGCCGTCATTCTTATAACGAGCCAATTATTGTAACTTTGTTTGGAAAAAGGAAACAGATGAATAGAAACAGTGAAAGGGCAGATTTTACAAAGATAAAAGAGGAAGCAAATCACTAACACCGCACTTGTATGCAGACAGGCTGACCATGGTTCCCAGCACCAATGATGTTGGTTGCATTGCAAACATAGCACGCTTCATCTTCTCTTTGAACCCAAGTCAGATTCAGTTCATGTTCATTTGCTGCTAGAATTGTCCAATCAGAGGGCTTAGACTTATTGTAGCCGTACCAGGAGAACCATGGCTTTGGGTTTGCATCAGTGTAACAGACAAACGATATGTTGCTGTTAAGCTTTACGTTGTATTTATCATCATCATGCAGGATAATTGTGCTCTGAGGTTTGACTAGAATAAAAATATATAAGGTTTAGAAAACAAGATTTCTTAAAGAAAAAGGTTTTGAATCATGTAACAAATGAAGATTCTTATCTTACATTGAACATCAAGGTGATATCGTTGTGAGGATCCAGAACCCACAGAGTTTGTAGCTGTGCATCTGTAGTTGCCTCTGTCTTCTGGTTTGACCCTCAGTTTATATGTCTGACTTTTCTGAAGAGGCAAAGAGCTGGATTCTTTGATCCAGGAAAAGCTGTCAGGCTGTGGGTTGCTTCTTTTCACTACACATTCTAGTGTAACCTCGTCTCCTTCTTTAATGTCTTTGAAGCCTCTATCTGGATTCTGCCATTTCATCTGAACCTCCACTTCAGGTTTATCTGTGGACCAAGATGCAACACATCAGACAAGAAAATCAACCGAGACTCATTAGTGATGAAAATGATGACATGAGATATCCAGTAAAGCACATAATAACCATTCACCATATTTTTCAGACTATGAGTCACACTGGAGTATGGAGTTTGTATATGGAATATATCAGTGGCAGACCATGCATTATCCACCTGGGCCTGCAGTAGAGCTACATCTGAATCACTCAACCCTCTATTAACCATTTTACGATACAGAAACAAGCTTTGCATTTCATATTGAGAATTTCTGTAGCCACAATAAATACCTCTAAAAAACTGAATAAACAGAACAGCACCTGATGTAATAAGTGAATAAAAATGTAGATACTCACATGACACATTAATGATTACTTTTCTAGACTCTCCAGTTCCTGGTATGTCACATTTACAACTGTATGATCCAGAATCGGATTCTTTTACAGATTCAAAGTTGAGTCGAGCTCCGTCACTATACCATTAGCTGTTTTTCATCCACTGAAATATAGTGCTGGAATTTGACCGTGGGTGAGTGCAAATACGATGCACAGCTTCTCCTTCTTTTACATGTTATATGATATCTCCTTCTTCATCTTTAGGAACTGCTGTGTTGACAAGTTTGACACACAGAAAAGGTTATAAGCCAACACATAAAAAAACAATTTTTGGTAGTATTTATTTGGTTGTGGCATTTTTTTTACAGCTAAATTATATTTAGATTTCTGCTGAATCTGTTGCATAGGTGGCCGTCATTGTTAAAACGAGCCAATTATTGTAACTATGTTTGGAAAAAGGGAAACAGATGAATAGAAACAGTGAAAGAGCAGATTCACAAAGATAAAAGAGGAAGCAAATCACTAACACAGCACTTGTATGCAGACAGGCTGACTATGGTTCCCAGCACCAATGATGTTGGTTGCATTGCAAACATAGCACGCTTCATCTTCTCTTTGAACCCAAGTCAGATTCAGTTAATGTTTATTTGCTGCTAGAATTGTCCAATCAGAGGGCTTAGACTTATTGTAGCCGTACCAGGAGAACCATGGCTTTGGGCTTGCATCAGTGTAACAGACAAACGATATGTTGCTGTTAAGCTTTACGTCGTATTTATCATCACCACGCAGGATAATTGTGCTCTGAGGTTTGACTAGAATAGAAATATATAAGGTTTAGAAAACAAGATTTCTTAAAGAAAAAGGTTTTGAATCATGTAACAAATGAAGATTCTTATCTTACATTGAACATCAAGGTGATATTGTTGTGAGGATCCAGAACCCACAGAGTTTGTAGCTGTGCATCTGTAGTTGCCTCTGTCTTCTGGTTTGACCCTCAGTTTATATGTCTTACTTTTCTGAAGAGGCAAAGAGCTGGATTCTTTGATCCAGGAAAAGCTGTCAGGCTGTGGCTTGCTTCTTTTCACTACACATTCTAGTGTAACCTCGTCTCCTTCTTTAATGTCTTTGAAGCCTCTATTGGGATTCTGCCATTTCATCTGAACCTCAACTTCAGGTTTATCTGTGGACCAAGATGCAACACATCAGACAAGAAAATCAACCGAGACTCATAATGATGAAAATGATGACATGAGATATCCAGTAAAGCACATAATCATTCACCATATTTTTCAGACTATGAGTCACACTGGAGTATGGAGTTTGTATATGGTATATATCAGTGGCAGACCATGCTTTACCCAACTGGGCCTGCAGTAGAGCTATGTCTAAATCACTCAACCCTCTATTAACCATTTTACGATACAGAAACAAGCTTTGCATTTCATATCGAAAATTCCTGTAGCCACAGTAAATGTAGATACTCACATGACACATCAATGAGAAATCCTCTAGACCCTGTAGTTCCTGGTATGTCACATTTACAGTTGTAGTATCCAGAATCGGATTCTTTTATAGAATAAATGTCGAGATCAGCTCCGTCGCTATACCACTGGCCGTTTTTCATCCAGTGAAATTTAGTGCTGGAATTTGCATTTGGGTGAGTGCAAATACGACCCACATATTCTCCTTCTTTTACATGAAATATGTTATCTCCCTCTTCATCTTTAGGAACCGCTGTTTTGACAAATTTGACACAAATAAAAGGTTATAAGCCAACACATAAAAAACTCTTAGTTCCTGGCAAAAAACAAATGATGAAAGATCTCTGTAAATAATGGCAATAAGTTAGAAGGAAACTACAGTTTTGGTTATTAGGTTTTAATGCCTTTTTTTCATCTCAAACTGTATCAAGTTTAATGACTGTATGATGTGTGAATTAATGTGTGTTATTTGATCTTTTAAAACAATTGAAATAAACTTCTATTATTTGGTAACTTACGTTTAACAGTTAGGTAAACTCTCTTGATCAAATATTTGTCCTTGTTCTCTAAGGTTTGACAGTAAAACTCCCGTCCGTCATCTCTCCAGCTAGCAGTAAAGCTGTATGAAATGCTCTTAGCTTGTCCAGAACTCTGGGAGAGTCTTCCAGATGAAGAGTCGATCCGCAGGTTTGAAGGACATGTATGTGGCGTGGAGCATGTGAGCGTGACCTTTTCAGAATCCAACACAACAGGTGGCTCCTCAAACGTGATTGGACACGGATTATCTGAAAACACAACAACCAAATGCTAAAAAATATGGAGTTTGGAGTGTGACTGTTTGAGGTTGTGGACAGGTGTCTTTTACATAGAGAAGCAGTTCAAACAGGTAAAGAGTGGAGGACAGAGGATCCTCTCAGAGAAGAGGTTACTGGTCTGTGAGATCCAGAAATCATGCTATTGACCAAACGACCAAACATTTATTTTCCACTATAATTTAAAACTAAATTCTTTAATAATCAGACAATGTGATTTTCTGGTTTTCTTTCTCATTTTGCATCTCACTGTTGAGGTATACCTTTGATAAAAAATTTACAGGCCTCTATTATCTTTTTAAGTGGGAGAACTTGCACTAAATACTTTTTTGTCACACTGTAGCTGTTTCAGGTGCACAGTTAGCGCTCTTGCCTCACAGCAAGAAGTGAAGTCCTGGCTGGGGGGCCTGAAACAGAACATTAATAGGGCACCTCTCTGTGTGGAGTTTGCATGCTCACCCCGTGCATGCTTTGGTTTTTTCTCCTCAACAGGGTCTCCCCACTATCCAAAAACATGCTTCATAGTCACTCTAAATTGTCCATGGGTGTGTTATTGTGACCCTGCAACAAAATGGGGACCTGTCCAGGATGTTCCCAGCCTTCGCTTGCAAGTGGCCAGGATAGGCTCCAGCAGCCCCGTGTCCACAAAAGGGACAAAATGGATTAGAAGATGAATAAATTAATCTGTTGCTTTGAAATGTACAAATATGGAGGACATGTTTTTTCAATGTCATCAAAGTGTTCTTGTAATATGACTAACAAAAATTTTTTTCTGTGAATTTAAATTTATTGTAATTGTTCCTGTAAAACTTAACAAACAATACTTGAGTAGATTTACGCTATAGACCATGTATCTGTAGTGTAGGAAGTATACTAACTGAATACTTCTTCAAAATAAATTGGAACATCAGATTAGTGTACAGATAGTATATGAAAAGTACACTTTGAGCATATTGGCTCACTTTTAAGTACACTGTTCAATTAAAAAGACTACTTTTTGATAAGGGAAGCAAAGAAAGTGTTCTATCTTAACCCTTGTGCTATCCTATGACCCCACCCTTACATTGACGTGTTATTCCTACCATGACAAAGGTGGATAAAGGTGGAAAGGATTTCATGTAATCCTTGGACACCAGTGAAGATCACAAATCATTAGCCACGGTTACATGGGCAAAATATCTTGATCGGATCAATGGTCAGGTTAATATTCAACCGTGTACATGGGCCCAGAAAACCTTTGTCCAATTAGAACAAACGTTCACATGGGGTCACACTTTCAGTCGGAATAAATCATTTG
Organism: Oryzias curvinotus; assembly: GCA_023969325.1. Taxonomy (NCBI): domain Eukaryota; kingdom Metazoa; phylum Chordata; class Actinopteri; order Beloniformes; family Adrianichthyidae; genus Oryzias; species Oryzias curvinotus. The sequence continues at coordinate 28,114,788 of CM043721.1, forward strand.
GGCATGCGCAATATTGTTGCAAAAACCGGAAAAGGAAATAAATCCCGTTGTAAACAAACAGAGTTGCCATATACGTTTATGCAGCAGCTCAGTAATTTACGAGATGACCTTCCAAACGTGCTTTTATTAATGTTATGAATATTATGAGGTGCCTGTTCGCTCATCATTTTATTTTCTAATCCATGTGGTCAGTGCTTTTTTTGTGGAAGAACGGAGCTGGAAGACGCCAGGATAAGGAGAGGCAAACACGCGCAAACAACATTAGCTTTTGTCAAACTTTCTTTGATGAACACAAAATCCATGCTGGAAAACGCTGCAGTCTGCATCTTGGGAATAACACCAGCCTTTATTTTGTTGGGACACAACTGAAAACAAAAATCCATGTGATTGTTTGAACAGTTACACCGCCCCAAAGCCGCTGTGTGAGCTGGCGGTCCGAGCTTTGCTCGAACACGGTTTCTCCTGAGTCCTGCAGCCGCTAACCCAGAGAAGCGGGACGGCTCGCAGTCTGAATTCTCCCACACATAACAAAACAACAAAACTCACACGTAACTAAGCATCCTCCCTTCCCCTTGAACACACATTAATAAATTCTGCTGCTGTTTGCTCGGTCCCCCGGCGACCAAACCCGGACCACGCAGGGTACAGACGTCACGGTGCACGAAGCGTTCCTCCCCGGCACCCCCTTGTGAGGGGTGTAAGAGAGGGAAGAGGCGCTTCACACCGCAGAGCAGCTGAGCGGTCCTGTATGCGCCACCAAAACTTTCTCTCAGCGAAACACCATCTATGCATGATGTAAACCAGAGCAGTAGTGACACACGATCGGAATGAACTTTTTACATGCACAACGATCGGATAAACAATCGGTATAATCCACCTATCTCGATCGGAAAGAAATTTTGTTCCGAACGTGTCTGATCGGGGCAGACTATTCCAAATGGCGTGTTTACATGACGCATCCTTCCGATCAGGCGTTCTTTCCGATTACTTTTGCCCATGTAAACGGAGCTAATGAAGAAAAAGGTTCAGCGCACTGTCTAGTGGGGTCTAGATGACCGAACTCCTAATGTTAAAGTGCCCAGGATAGCACAGGGGTTAAACCTGAAATTTTCTAGGCAATATTTTTAAATGTTTGTTACAATATACATTTTAAGCTTAGATTTCTAGTGTAGCCATAGTTTGGAATATGTTTTACACTTACCAACAACGGTTAGATTTGCTGGAGGGTTTGTCGTCCATTTGACATTTTCTGATTTCCCAAAGAATCTCAGCGAATAGCTTCCACTGTCATTTTTAGTTAGTCCACAGATCAAAATTTTGCAAATCTGTTCTGGTTGGCGAGTTTTTTGATTTGTGAGTAAAAAATCAGAAAAGTTTACTCTGTTTTTGAAGAGTGAACTGACGGGCCACTTTGATTCATTGGTGCTGCAAATGACAGTGCCAGTAAAGCCATGTTCTCCAGTCCTAATTTCATCCTTCAACCAAAACCAGTCTGCACCTTCAACAGAAATATCAGCACTTTTGGGTTTACATTTGATGTGGACACAAGAGCCTTTCATGGCTGTGAGCTGGGTCTTCTCTAAGACTAAAGGATTTTCTTGGTAAGAAAATACATCTGTAGGATTGAAAAAAGTAGAAGGATAATGTTAATAAACTTTAACACAAATGTTTTTGAATAAAATCTTAAATGGAGGTAAAAAAAACAACTTACTTTTCACAACAGAAAGAAACACCAACCACCAAAACATGTGAGCATCCATTTTTCAAGCTGGACAAAAACAAACATTGTGTTTGTAGACCACTTCATATTTAAAGCATTCCTGTGCAAATGTTTTAATAATAGTTTATTAAAATTTAATCTGAAATTTTAAAAAAGTTAATCGACTTAATCGACTTAAGTAATTTAAAAGCACAGAAGTGGGAGCTTACCAAAACCAGTTGAAAACCACGCTGGGGAGAAGAAAAGAAAAACTACCTCCAACTCTCAGTCCATCACCTAAAACAAGAAAAAACAACTGATCATCAGAACAAGAAAACAAAATGTCTGAAGACAAACAACTCAACCTATAAACAAAATAAACCTGAAGTTACACTCCTTCGCCTAAAACAAATGGCTCAATTATACCTCCAGGGCGCGACAATTTAAGAACAAATTTCCCAACAAAGGAGAAATAAAATCTGCGAAATGGAATCACCACAGCCTTGGTCCACCTGAGCTGCCGCGCTCACTCCAGGAGGCTTGTTTCAATAAGGAGCACCAGAGTAGATATACGTCTGTGTATGTCAGGTCACCTTAGGTCACCTTACACCATCCCTTTCAGTGCAAATGAACTATACTGCAGATTTCTCAACTTCCTTTTTATCCCCTCTCTTTTCCAGTAATTAAAGTGTGCAAAATCCTAAAGTTGCAAAATTGCAATTTTTATTTAAAACCCTCTGGAGAAACACATTGCTGAGCATCACAGATTACCATACATGAATTGAACTTTATTAATCCCAACAGGGGGAAACTCAATGCTGCTGAAACACGATTTTTCTTTCATTACAGTAATGTAAATATAAACATAGGATTTAGAATGTGTTTTGTCCAGAAAGTATATAACCTAATGTTATTTACCTGACGGTTTTAAACTTAGTGCAGGTTCTGGATGAAAACATTGACATCTTTTATACATTCATGTGTCCTTTTTAAATAATAATTTATTAGATTTCAATGTAAAAAAAATTAAAAAAGGAACAAGCTTCATCAACTACAGCAATTCAAAAGCGCTGGAATGGTAACTTAACAAAATCAAAATCATGCTGAGGAGTGACGAGAAAAGCCAGAGTTCACAACGCTGTTATGGTGCCTGTCAGTCTCCTCCCCCTCCCCCTCCTGCTCTGCTCCTGACTCCACCAGCTGGGACCAATTCACCTCATCACCTGCTCTGCTCTTAAGGAGATCCAGACCCATTAGCCAACGCCAGACTTTCTGGCCTCCAGAAGCGCGAATTTTGTTTGTTGGCAAACAGCTCAGAAATTGAAAGTTGACGTACTGGCGGTTTTCTTCGAGGGCTCGGTCGCTCGGACCCTCGCGCTTGGGCTCTGATTGCTCTGCCAGCTCAGCTGATGATACCCCTGAGTCGGCTGGTGAGCATGGCTAAATCGAGGATGGACGATGGACGCTAAGGCAATGGCGGGTAGGCACAGCTGTGTTGTGACTGGGAAGGAGTGGGGAGACGACGGGGGATGTGAAAGTGAGGATAGCATGGAGATGAGCTGTGGGATTGAAACGGGAAGGGAAAAGAGGGGCAATAGTTTTGATGCAGCTGATGCTAGAAATCAAAAGAAGGGTGATGTCAACTGACAGTGATGAAGAGGGAGGGGATGGCTATAAAGTCATTCTGAGATTTTCTGAAGGACAAGGGTTAGGGTCTTTGAGCCCGATTAAACTGACGACTATCTTGAAGAATCAAGTGGGGGACATTAAAATTGCTAAAGTTTTGAGAGATGGGAACCTGTTGATTGTTTGTAGGAGTGAGGAGCAGAGGGACAGGGCCTGTAAAATGAGAGAAGTGGGGAAACATAAAGTAGTTAGTACAAGCAAGGTAGGATTGGGAAGTCAGGGGCGAAGGGGAGTGATTTGGGGCATACCTGTGGAGATGTCTATTACAGAACTCAAAGCTAACCTACGAGGGGCAGAAATAAGAGAAGCAAGGAGATTAAGTGTTTTTCGGGATGGTGTGAGGAGGGATTCTGAGGGAATACAGTTGGAATTTATGGGAAGGAGCCTGCTGGACAGAGTATCCCTGGGATACATGTCATATACTGTGAGGGAATACATTCCTAAACCTATAAGATGTTTTCACTGCCAGAGATTTGGACACACTGCTGCTGTATGTAAAGGTAAGCAGAGGTGTCCCAGGTGTGGAGAAGATCATAGCTATGAGTCCTGTGGAAACAAGTTAAAACCAAAGTGTTGTAACTGTGGGGGGGACCATAGTGCTGCGTACGCAGGCTGTCAGGTTATGAGGAGAGAAGTCCATATTCAAAAAACCAGAGTACTACATAAAATCTCATATGCAGATGCAGTTAAAATGGTTGGTAGGGATTCTGATAGACAGACAGGTGTCACACAAGAGGTGTCAATTAGTGTACAGGACAAGAATGTTGAGGGGAGAGTTTGGTTAGATTTGAAGAAACTGGTCACGTTTGTAGCGGGAGTTATAAATGCAACGATGGAAACTAAGTCGAAAATGTAAAGAATACAAATCATTGTAAAAGCGGCGGCGAACCATTTGGACATCAATGAGTTGACATGGGAAGGGGTTCGGAACAACCTCAGTGCCCAGTCTAGTCAGGAGGTGGGAAGTGTGGGATAGTAAATGATTCTTATACTTCAATGGAACGCAAGGAGCTTATTGGCGAATGGACAGGAATTGAAAAAGTGTATAGATGACTTAGATCATAAACCAGATATTATATGTATTCAAGAGACGTGGTTGAGGCCAAATTTAGATTTTAGAATTTCCCAATATACGGGAATCCGGTGTGATAGAGCAGAGGGAGGTGGGGGTGGTTGTGTCACCTTTATAAAAAACAATTTCAATTACAGGGTGATTAAAATGGGAACACAAGAAGAATTTATTGGCATTGAACTTTTAATTGATCTGGGGAGATTGTATGTTGTTAATTACTATAATCCATGCAAAAAGTTAGATCTGAGTATTCTCAAATCAATTAGTCATCTGGAAAATGGGTGTGTTATTGTTTGTGGGGACTTTAATGCACATAGCACATTATGGGGGGGGAGGTGACAGATGTTAATGGTGAGGTATTGGAGGATCTGATGGATGACTTGCACTTGGTGTGTCTCAATGATGGGAGAGGAACAAGAATAGATGTTCGAACAGGGAACATGTCAGCACTAGATCTCACTTTTGCTTCAAATGTCTTAGCAGGGTGTTGTGAGTGGGATGTATACAACAGTACAATGGGGAGTGACCATTTTTCTGTGTTTTCTAGGGTTGGTGGAGATAGAGAACCATCAAGTGATGGAAAGGAAGGAAGATGGCTTTTTCATAAAGGAAAATGGGATGAATTTACTTACATGTGTGAGGGGGAATGTTCAAACCTTAGTATGGAGAGTACAGCTGAAGAAATGGAAAAGAAAATTAGAAATGTGGTCATTTCTGCAGCGCAGAAGACAATTCCAAGAAGTAAGGCAACTATGACGAGGAGAAATATCCCATGGTGGACTGAAGACTGCAAGACAGCAGTTAAAAATAGGAATAAGGGTTTGAAACTCTTAAAACGGACTCACACGTGAAAATCTGTTGAATTATAAGAGACTTTGTGCACAGGCAAGAAGGATTATTAAAAAGGAGAAAAGGGAGTACTGGAGGGGTTTTTGTGATAAAATTGGTCGAACAACTCCAGTTAGTCCGGTTTGGGGAATGATTAGGAAAATGAAGGGTATAAGGAGGGAATTACAATATCCGGTATTGAAAATGAGTGATAACTTGGGGATATCGGATACGGATAAAGCTGAAATGTTGGCTAAAACCTTTGTAAAAAGTCAAAGTAATGAGAATTTGTCAGGATATAGGAAAGGGGGGAGAGATGAAATTAGGGAACGGCACTACAAGGAATGTGATGATAACACGTATTTGACAACTATGGATGCTCCGTTTACCTACTTTGAATTGGAATTAGCACTACATAAGTCAAAAATTACATCACCCGGTAGGGATGGTGTAAGTTATGTTATGTTAAAGCATTTAGGTAGGAAAATGAAGTTGAAATTATTGGACATGTATAACAGAATCTGGTATGATGGTAAATTGCCAAATAATTGGAAAGAGGCTGTGATTATTCCTATATTAAAACCTGGGAAAGATCCAAGCAGCCCAGAAAGTTACAGGCTCATAGCACTTACATCACATGTTGGAAAAGTGATGGAAAGAATGATAAATGAGAGATTGTGTTATTACCTGGAAAGTAAAAATTTGTTGTTTCCATATCAGAATGGTTTTAGGAAAGGTTGTGGAACAATGGACCCTGTAATCTGCCTAGAAGCAGACATTAGGAAATTCCAAGTGGATAAAGAATATTTGGTGGCAATATTTTTTGATATAGAAAATGCTTATGATATGGTCTGGAAAGAGGGATTATTGGTTAAATTAGGTAGGTTAGGACTTCGTGGAAGAATCTATAATTGGATTAAGGATTTTTTATTTGATAAATATGTTCAAGTTAGGATAGGAAAGTGCTTTTCTAATAGGTATGTAGTGGATAATGGAACCCCACAAGGTAGTGTGATTAGCCCTGTGCTGTTTTCAATTATGATTAATGATCCTTTTACTTCAACTGGATGCAAATTTGGGAAAGCATTATTTGCAGATGATGGAGCCTTGTGGAAGAGGGGAAGGAATATTCGTTATGTGGAGAGAAAGATGCAAGACGCTATTACGGAGGTGGAAAACTGGTCTTATTACTGGGGATTCAAATTTTCAATGCCTAAAACAAAATGCATGGTTTTTACTAGGAAACGTGGAACTGTTTTGAACTTAAGGTTATATGGAGAAGCAATTGAGCAAGTACATAGTTTTAGGTATCTGGGTGTTATTTTGGATACAAAATTGAAATGGAGAGAAAACATTGATAGTATAGTAGGGAGATGTAAGAAAGTCATAAATATAATGAGATGCTTGAAAGGGACTGGGTGGGGGGCTAGTGCTCAAGCATTGAAACAAATATATATTACAATGATTAGGTCAGTCATAGATTATGGAATTATTGTTTACAATACAGCTTGCAAAACACTGTTACATAAGATAGAAGTCATCCAAAATCAGGCTTTGAGAATATGCACTGGGGCTATGAGGTCAACCCCTGCTGTGTCATTACAAGTTGAAATGGGGGACCTACCATTGAAACTAAGAATTAAACAGTTGCTGCTTAATTATTGGGTGAAAATACAGGGTTGTGTAGGTGTAGAAAATATGGTTAGGAGAGCTACTGATCCTTGTTGGGAAAGTGATAATGGGACAAATAAAGGTGCTGCTTGGAAATTAGCTAGGTTAGCGAGAAAAGCAAATATTAATGGTAAAACCCTAGCTAAGACTGTTTGTACCCGACTACTCCTTTCTGGGTTTTTCCAACCGTACAGGTGGATTTGTATCTCCATAGAACAATGGAGGATAAAAAAGGGAAGGGAAACTGGGATGACATAACAGCAGACAGATTAGATACGGTCCATGCTTCATTTATCCCCATATATACAGATGGATCTAAAGACCCAGAATCAATGAGAACTGGTTTTTCTTTCTGTATCCCTAAATTGGACAAATATGTTGGAATTAAGACGTCAAAGGGTCTTTCAGTTTTTGCAGTTGAAATGTTGGCAATATCGTATAGATATTCTGGTTAGAACAGAACAGAATTGGGGATGGTATAATTTGTTCAGACTCATTGTCAGCTCTGATGTCTCTGAAGTCTTACTATTCTGATAGCAGATCAGATATATTATATGAAATATATGAGAGTTTGTTCAGGTTGGCAAACTTGAAAATAAACATCAGATTTATGTGGGTGCCAGCACATAGGGGGTGGAAGGAAATGAAATGGCAGATTTCCTGGCAAAAAGGGCGGTGAAACGAGGTATATAGATGGAAATTCCATTAGGTAGGACGGAAATTAGGGCAATTATTAGGAGGCGTATTATGGAAGAATGGCAGACACAATGGGAAAGGGAGAGGAAAGGTAGACATTTATTTGGTATTCAGGACAAAGTAGGGAGAGGTATGAATGTTAAAGTAAACACCAAAGATTACGGCATAATATCAAGGTTGAGGATGGGACACACTGGTTTAAATAAGACATTACATCTGATAGGGAAACACCCAACTGGTTTGTGTGAGTGTGGGAAAGGGGAAGAGTCAGTGAAGCATGTTCTATGTCACTGTGAACTGTATGGGGAGGAAAGGCGACAACTGGAGAGTAGGGTACAGATGATAGAGGGTGAACAGCTGACTCTAAAGAAAATTTTGGGAGGGAAGGAGAATTTAAATGGCGTGGTTATAGGTTTTTTGAAAAGAACCAGGTTATTGAGGAGAATTTAGGGGTATTTGTGCTTTTTTTTTTTTTTGTTAGAAAAATCCCCGCTCTGATCCACAGTCCAACACAGTAGTTGGCGGTAATGCACCTTCACGTTCGTGCCTCCCGCCAATAAAAATCACAAGAAGAAGAAGAAAGAAGCCAACGCCAGTTCGTTGCCCTCTATGGTGACTCTACCTGGTCTCAAGTCTAGCTCATGTTTCCATGTTCACTTCTGGCCTCGTGTTTAACCTGCCTCTCTCTGTCTCAGGATTCCAGCCTCCAAGTGTCCCCAGTGTGGATGTCAGTCCGAGTCCTCCTGCAGTCCGGTGGAAACCTCAAGCTTTGCCAAGCTATTACCTCCAGCCACGCCACAAGCCGCTGTCCTCTCCAGCTGCCCGCCAAGCCACACCAACTTTCCTGGAAGGAAAATAAAACTCATTACTTACCTTTCACCAATCCTCGTCCTCATTCTGGGTTTCAGCGTCTGGGTCTGTCAATCCTTCAAGTCATGACAAACACATGGAACAGAAACCAGCCAGTTCACCATTCTATGCTTCAGACCTTTGGAAAAAGTAATCCGAAAGGAAAAAAAATCCCAACAAACACAAATACGATTACTAAAGATAAAAAAATAAACCTGAAGTTGCACTGCCTTGGCAAAAACAATAGACTCATTTGTAACTTACCTACTTGGCCCAGAACCCTAAGAAGAACAACTTACCAAATTAGATTCCTCTATATCCTATTTATTTGCCAGTAATTTAAGTGTGCATATTCCTACAAATACTGAAACTGAAAAATTGCAATCTGGAAGAACCCATTCTTGCTGAATATTGACCATCATAGATTAGCATGCATGCTGCTGAAACATTTTCTTTAATTACAGCAATGTTTAAATAAACAGGATTTAGAATGTGTTTTGTCTGGTTTACAACCCAATGCAGGATCCAGATTCTCCTTATTTATGCAGTGCAGGTTATGAACAGAAAACACTGTGTCTAAAGGCTTCCCCAGAATCTTCCTTCTTCAAAGTTTAAAGAGACAATAATCCAAATCTTGTTATCACAAAATTCTGGTGAAAGAGGCCTGAGGGAGGAGTGCACACCCTGTGCGTGCAGCATTTGCACACAGTCAGTAAGGAGCCAGTGCAAGCACCTGTCCATCATAAGTGCATGTAACTTATCCTTATCACATTTCACGATACACTTACCGCATGCACAACAATGGTATGTTCTATTTTCATGAGGTGGACGCATACGCCTCAAGGGAACTTCAAAACACACCTACACTTCTCTTAAGATACAGCTTCTTCTCTAATACCCTCTGGCACCTCTAATATCTACGGGCCCTGACAATCCAAAAACTTGAAACAGCTGTACAGGGCTTGAGCACATGTGACCACGGCCTTAAAAGGGCAGCTGTGTCTCGCAGTTTGACATCTCAATGGACGTCATAATATACGGAACACAACATCATGCGTAAGTGTATTGTGAAGTAATTGTAAGGATAATTATGTTGCATGCACTTATGATGCTGTCGTACTCAAGTCGTTAGTCAAGTATGCATCATTGATTTTACAAATCTTTATAAAAAATTATTAATGTGCATTGTGTTCACCTCATGCCAGGAAATGTGTGTTTAATGTGCTAAAAGGAATAAGACTATCTTAGCATAAAACATATTTGTAAATTTACATCCATCCATCTTCTGAACCTGCTAAGAGTTCTGTCGGGGTTACAAGGTTGCTGGGGTAAACCCATCTAGTGTTGGGCAAAGGCGGGTACACCTGGACAGGTTGCCAGTCTGTTGCAGCGCTACACTCCCATGGACACCTAGGGGCCATTTGGAGATGCCAATTATCCTATGAAGCATCTTTTTACCTGTAAAGTTGAATTCATCATTCCAGTTTCTGTTCAAAGGTTTGAAAAATGCTTAATTGTATAAAAAGAGAGATTTTCAGGAGAGTATTTGGTAAATGTTTATTAACATATAAAAAAGACTAAATACAATTGTAATTATTATTAAGAAAGATCCTAAAGAATCAGCTGTTTGGGGCTGAGACATCATATCTAAAGAAATGAGAAACATTTAAAACATAACTTTTAAGGCAGATTTATGTAAGATATCTGAAAAAATATAGATTCAAGACAAAGTTGACAAATAGATAGCAAATAATAAACAGGATTAAAATGTTAATTCGTGTAAATACAAGATAGAAAAGACAAAAACTTTGGTAACCATTTCCTACAGATTTATATTATGTAGGATTATATTTATAACCCTTGTGCTATCCTAAAGCACAAGGTGCTAAGGTGGAGAGGATTTCATGCATTCCATGGACACCAGTGAAGATCACAAATCATTGAAGAAAAAAGGTTCAGTGCACTGTCTAGTGGGTCTAGATGAACCCACTCCAAATGTTAAAGTTCCTAGGTTAACACAAGGGATAAAGACGATACAACTTCAACAACATGACATAAAAACAATTTTAACAAGTGCTCAGTTTCAATGAAAACAGACTTCTACCTTCAATGTATAGTTGATGCTTTACAGAAGTTGAAGCTTTTTGTGGGGAGGGCGGAGGAGGAGGGGGCTGCAGTAGTCAGTGTGGCTGGTGACCAGGAGGGAGGTGATGGGAGGGTGAGGTCATTGGATTTTACACCAATAGAAATGTGCAGAACAGCTATTGTTGTTGATTTGATGACTAAATGATCGTCCAGAATGACATCAGACTAAGTAACAGCAGGGAAGTAGGCACAGGTCCAAATGTCTGAAACATCAGTTTACACTTATATCTCTTAAATTTCTAAAAAATATATGTACTTAACTCAATGCTTTTTGAATTTGAAGGACAAAAGACAAATTTAGCTTCCAGATATCTGGAAACCTATACAAGCATACCTCCCACAATGCATTGCTTGGCATATGGAAGGGGTGCTAGAATAAAATTACATTTTCTTGGTCAACATTTGAATGTGTTGTTTTGGTAGACACTACACATTTACAAATGTAATAAATAATATATAATTTGAATGAATTCCAGTGATTTTTGTAACAGTTCTGGTAAAGCCTCTCGTCTTTGCCAGCAAAAACACTTTTCAGGTCTTAAATTTAATTTGAAAACACTGAGTTTCTTCCTGGTGCTCCTTCACCTATGCAGAATGTACCTCCACAGTATCATCAGTTGGATCCTAGACAGAGCTCTGTGCATTCTGAGGTTCAGCTGCATGAAAACTAGAGATGTTCTCATAATCCATCTCCACCTCTTCTTCCTTCAAGAGAAAATAAAGTAAGATTTTCAGGAGTTTTATCATCAATTTCCCACTTTAAAGGATGAGTGAGGTTTGTTTAAACTTTAAATTAACTTCAACTTAAAGAGACAGAATTTTTCAAAAAATGAATTTCAGGAAGACATTGCATTGGCAATGAGAATAAGTATTTGATCAATAAGTTCACCTCAATACTTTGTTAGGTAACCCTGGTTGTTAATAATAGAGATCAAATGTTTCCTGCCTGTCTTCTTTAGGTTTGAACACACTGTAGATGCTATTTTGGTCCATTCTTCCATGCGGATCTTCTCAAGAGCTGTGATGCACTTGACACTGGGCTCCACAGACTTAGCCATGGTGGAAATTTGCAGCATGACTGTTTAAGGTTGTGGACATGTTTCTTTTTATACAGATAACAAGATGATAGAAAAGCAAGAAATAACAGGTCTGTGAGGGACATCATTGGTGTTTGTTTGTTGGTGTTAAGTACTGATTTTCTGCTTCATTTTGTGATTCTAAAGAAACATACAATGGGATTTGCAGATTCTTTTATTTACCTTCTGTCTCTCACAGCTGAAGTGTTTCTGTGATGAACAGTTTAGACCAAACTTCTCTTTTTAAGTAAAACAACTTGCAAAATGAATGCATAGCATACTTTCTTACCACATAATCATTGTTGACTTGTGTGTTCATGGTTCCCTGCTGAAGTGATTTGGTCTTCCTGTGTGATAAAAGTAATGAATAGATCAAGATCATATGAGTAAATCAAACATGGATATTTGTTTGAAATTGTTTTGTTAGTCAAAGACTAAACCATATTTCTTACCTGTACAAATTAAAAACTACAACCACTATAAAGATCAAAATAATGCCAATAAAGGAAAGTTTCACAGCTGATGTTCGTTTGAGTATTTTAGAGGCCATGTGATCTGTGGTATAGAATAGAGAGACACACGTGTTAAGTTGATTGTAGCTTCACAATGAGAGAGGTTATTATTCCTCAAGTGTACATCTTCTCTATACCACTGTGTGATAAAAGCCAACCATTAGGCAGTTTGGGAATAACACGAAATTAAAATTATAGGGGTGCCAGCCATTTTACTTCAAACTCTTTTATTAACTCTCTTCGCAGTGGTTTATGATTTTATTATTTTTTTCGAAGCCTCTACTGACATACATTTAAGATAAAGCTAAGAATTAAATATTAAATTAAATTAAATATTTAATTATTAAATTCATCATCTTCATTTACTTACTATCAAACAGCCTGACGGCTTCAGATGATCTTCGACCGATCTCATTTTCAGCAACACAATAGTACTCTCCTGCTTGGTCTGAGAAAACTGTGATGTTATTTCTACTGGAGACTTCTTTATTTTCTGTTTTTTTGTACCAGACATAAGTTGCAGGAGGATAGCACTGACTGCTGCAGCTCAGAGTCACTAAACGTTTCCCATCATGCAACAGCTCTTTACCTTTGATGATTGTCGTTTGTTTTGGAGCATCTAAGCAGAATAAAGGAAGAGATGAAGCAGAGCAACATTATGAGTGTTTATATTACATCTATGTTTAGAAACAGGTGGTTCACATTTTATGTTGCCCTTTTTCTAATACTCACAATGGACTGTAATCTGTACAGGCTGGGATTTTCCTGTTCCAACATCATTTGTAGCTGAACATCTGTACCATCCACTGTCAGAGGGACGGGCAGATTCCACAGAGTATTTCCTCTCAGAACTCACAGTCATTTCCCTGCCGTCATTGGTCTTCTTCATCCAGATGAGTGAAGAGATGGATGGGTTAGAATAGAAGCTGCAGTCCAATGAGAAAGGCTGATTTTCCATCACAACAGATCCAGGCTTTGCTTCTACTTTTACATCTTTAGGGGAATCTGAATTCAAAGAGTTTTAAATGGTGACAAGAATGAATCAAATATCATTAGTTTTATTTAAATTTTAAAAAATTTACTACAAAAAAAAAGTTTTCTAAAGCAGCAATCTTCAGTTTTATATGTTTCAGTTGATGTTTTTAGTAAAAGAAACAAACAAGTCTCCATCATTCCTCACTTCTGTGAAGAAGTAATATTACAATATTAAAATTCTCTCTGCTGACAGAACCTGAACTAAAGAAAAACTGAATACAGAAACAGAAACATCCTACAGACTATCACCTAAACTGTTTGTTGCAAGAAGTCTACTTTGGAAAACAATTATAAATCAAGCTTTTGTGCTTCACTAAATGTTCTTGAACCCCAAAAACACAGTTTGTTACTTAACCCAATTTCCCCCCGGGGATCAATAAAGTCCTATCTTATCTTATCTCATATTTGTAAATTTTTTGTCTCAACATTTTTTAAAGTTTGACAGATATTAACTGATATTATATGAGTGACATTTTTACTTTTGCACTGAAATAAATGAGTTAATATACATTTATTGATCACTCACATTCAACCTCCAGCTTCTTCTCCTGGCTTCTCTGTTTTCCTTCACTGTTTGATGCAATGCAGATGTAAGATCCAACGTGAGGTGAAGTTGCTTTAAATTCATTTATGAAAGTATGTTTTTCAGATTGAGATGTAGTTATTCCTGAAGAGTGATTATATGATGTTGAAGATGTTCTAACAGTGAAAGTAGCAGCTGGAAAACTTTCAGCAGTACAGTTGACTGTGATGAGCTGACCCTCTCTGACCTTTGTGTCTATGGTCAACAGGACGTTGGTGGGAGGAACTGAAAAGAGAAATTGACTCTGAGATTTAAGAGTTGGATTTGAAAAAAAATATATATTTTTTTTCTTCGATTATTAGTTGCTCTTAACTAGTACTTAATAATCAGTAGATCAGGGTGGCGAACAAGTTTGACACCAAGAGCCACATTTTTTCACTGTGAGAGTCAAAGAGCCACACCACACACTGACCTGCCAAAACGTACACACACAAACACCCAATTAAAGCCGTATTACTTTCCATAACACACTCCTCTCCCTACAACAGAACAGCAAGTATTGTACTTGTGTTTATTTCAAGGAAAGTGTCCACCCTCAATACACACATCAATGCAGCTAAACCAGAGTTAACACAGAGACTACCCTGGAGGTCAGATACCCTCTCCACACACACTCTCTCTCTCTCTCATCTCTCACACACACACACACACTCTCTGTCTCTCTCTCTCTCTTTATCTCACTCTTTTTTCTGCCTCTCTCTGACACACACAATCAGTGACGGGCAGTGAGGTTGATGCTGGAGAAGCACTGACTTCTCTGAAGTCAGATTTACGATGATAAAACTGAATATTTTCACCATTTATCCATCAGTATCTAACTGGTAATTCTTTGTAACGCAACATTCCTCTTTCAATGACCCTTACATCAACAAATACACAAACATCTGGACAGAGCATCCTTCTGGTGTCTAAGTCATTCATATTCACAATAAACACATTAAATACATTACATTTCAGTTGTGTGCAACTTAAATTAATTTTGACCTTCATTAGAATATCTTGCTTTTATATGTTTTTTTAATTTAAAATTGAATGACTGACATCTGCATCAAAGGCAACTAATCTATTTAATATTAATACATTGCAATGAGTCAGTTCATACTTAGGAGTAGTCATCCAACAAGTGCTGAGTTTAAACTTAACTGGCTGCATTATTCACGCTTCTCCTTCCAGCTCATTTTTGGGAACCCGGTAACTTCATTTCACACTCAGTCAGCCAAACGGCATGCAGGTCAATTCAGCTAACAGCTACCTGGCTCACGGTTTTACACTGAAAATTCCCCACTTCCCATGACTCTTATGGGCTGAAGACGGGGCTAACCCCCAGATCCCCACACTATACATATGTGGGCGGGGTGGGCGGATTGGGCGGTTTTTCGCTGGGTCTGGCAGTTTTCTCATGACTTTTGGGCTGGAAAACTGTGTCACTATCTGGCAACACTGATCAGCTCCTTTACGTGAGTGTCGGTCAGAACGGACCGAGGTCTGTTCTCCAAATTATAACAGGGCCTTCTTTCAAAGAGATTTCTGCTCATTTATCTCCGGCTTTCTCCCTGCCTCATCAGTGACCAGCGGGGATCTCATCAGTGATCTGATCTGCGGTCAGTTGCGCAAGCAGCGTCACGTTCTGCGCTTCATTCATTTGGATTGCAGCTTCTGCTGTGAGCTGCGCAAAGAAGGAACGTGGGATGATTGCCGTTTTGAATTTGCACTTTGAAAAGCTTCAACTTGTTAATAAAGGAGACAATTTGTATCAGATGATCAGGAAGTTTTTAATTTTCTCCGGGATACGTTTTGTTCTTTTCTGCCATGAACTATTTTACTGCTTCCAAAAGCTCATAATGATAAACATCGTGACTTTCCATTCTGTTCAGTAAAAAAGTAAGAATCTTCCCGTTCTTCCAGAAACGTCCTGTGTTTATCTTATACTCTGAATTTCTCCATTTTGACCATGAGGGTAACAGTCTGCACGCACATCAAATCTGTATCTATGTGTTCCGATAGTGGGCGTAACCCGCGCAGATGATTGGCTGTCACGTATGTGTCGGGAGCAGCATCGAACACACACACACACACTGCCAAATCACTTTTATTATTATTAATTATTTATATTATTATTTTTTATTTTTGTTCGCCACCCCTGCTGTGGATTAACAGTAAAACAATTATATTCAAATTATAAACAAATTTAAAATTATTCTACAATTTTGTAGAAATTTACTTAAGACTTAGCTGCAATGTATTAACATTAACACATGCTTTATTTATGGATAAAACAGAAATACCAGTAAACTCTTTTCACAAATCTTTATGATTTAAGTGTGTAAGTTAATAACTGGTTAACTGAAGAATCAGACCTCACCTCAAACATTATGATGTGGTCGACTTAGTTAAAGATGCCAACAGTCGTACTTTTGACTGATATGAACGTTAATTGAAATAAAAGTTTTAAAAATGTGTTACTCACACAGAACTTGTATACAAGAAGGTGAACTGTCTTTCCCCTGACCAAGAGTGTTGGATGCAGTGCATACGTAACATGCTTCATCTGTTCTTTGAACCTCATGTATATTCAAAACTCTTTGGTCCATTGTTGAAATCTTTTGTCGGCCTTCAGACTGTTTGTACCAGGAGAACTGTGGCTGTGGATTTGCTGCAGCATTGCAGGTCAATGAGACGCTGCTGTTGATTTTAACTGTGTTATTATCAAGACCCGAAGTGGAAATGGTGATATTCATCGGCTTGTCTAAAAAAAATTAGTATTCTCTGTATTTTTAATGCAATTTATTGCTTATGTTATTTAGAGTATCCATAAATATGTGGAACTTACATTTAACATCAAGATGAAGCGACTGTGATGTTCCAGAGCCAATCAGGTTTCTGGCTCCACATGTGTAGTTTCCTCTGTCCTCTGGTTTGATCCTCATCAATTCATAAATCTGACTATTTTCAATGTGTTCTCCATCTTTTTGCCAGAAAAAGCTGTCAGGTTTTGGGTTGCTTTTCTTTAGTCTGCACTCCAGGATGATGCTGTTCCCTTCTTTGATGTCTTGTAATGTTCCTTCACTCTGATTCTTAATCAGTATCTCAACTTGAGGAGCAACTGAAAAGACAAGGCACTCATGTATCAATGATTCAGTCAAATTCACCTTTATAGACTTTTAATTTAAAAACCAAAAACTTTTGTTACTGTTTAGATCCTTGCTTATTTTAAATTTATTATTGTTTTGTCATGTTTTTGATTTCATATTTTTTCATAACTGCATCATTTTTCTGTTTCTTGATCTTTGTACTTACCACCAAC
Source organism: Oryzias curvinotus (assembly GCA_023969325.1). Classification (NCBI taxonomy): domain Eukaryota; kingdom Metazoa; phylum Chordata; class Actinopteri; order Beloniformes; family Adrianichthyidae; genus Oryzias; species Oryzias curvinotus. The sequence continues at coordinate 28,131,944 of CM043721.1, forward strand.
AGTTAGGTTAGCTCTTGGGTTTGTCACCCATTTATTGGTTGAAGTTTTTCCTTCAAATCTGAACATATAATTTCCAATGTCATTCACAGTCAGATTACAGATGGAAATTTGACACAGTTGATGTCCTTGTTGTTGTCCAGCAGTTCCATGTGAAGAGCCTGTATGTTTCACTCTGTTTTTAAAGAGTGGACTGACGGACGGCTTTGACTCATCATTGCTGTAAAGAACAGTCCCGGTGAAGCCTGTATTCTGGTTCCAGGTTGCATTCTTCATCCAAAACCAGGTTGCACCTTTAGCATCTACAGAATAACCTGAGGATTTACATTTGATTTCAACACAGGAGCCTTCTTCAGCTGTTATCTGGGTCTTCTCTAATACAAAAGGATTGTTCTGTGCTGTGTAACAAGAAAAATCTGGAAGAGTGTAAAAAAAAAGCAATTACTGGTAGACAAGACATGTCATGTACCGGTAATCCAGGTAGACATGTTTTAATAAAAGAACAAATAAACAACCTACTTGTTGTGAGGGTCATGCACACATACTTACAATCTTCTGGTTGCCCCCCACCCCCCGTTGCCACGCAGTGACCCCCTCCGGCCGACCGACCCCCCAACACCGCAAGCCCGACCACCACCGCAGGCGACAGGATACCCACAAGCCCGACCGCCCAGAGAGCACCAGGCGGGTGAAGACCGGCCGCCCCTCCCCGACCCCACCAATGTATGGAGGTGTGGGTGTGCTGTGTGTGTGCTGCAGGTAAAATAGGAGGTCTCCAGTGTGGAGGGCCCCACCGCTGCCAGGACGCAGAGCCCCCCCCCCACTCTGGGGTCCCTCTGTGTGTGGTGTGTATTTGCTGTGTGTGCTGCTAACAGGCAGTGTGTGTCTAAGGTGGAAGTTAAAATTGTGGGGGGGACCAGTGAAAGATGAGCACAGATGTTTCACTGTGCCCCCCTCCACCAGACCATCCCCACACTGCCCTAGATCACATGTGTCAAACTCAAGGCCCGCGGGCGAAATGTGGCCCGCCATGTCATTTTATGTGGCCCGCGAGTACGGCTGTGAGAATGACCTCATCACACTTTTTTTTTTTTGTGAAAGTTCTGCATATGGTGCGTGACTGGAACACTAATAAACACATTAAACGCATTCATCTTTGCTGATAATGTACTTTTTCTGCTACTCCTGTGTTCAGACTTTCCTTCTTTCATTCAGACTGTTCTCTCCTTCTCTCCCACCGCGCCTGTCACTCTCTCTCATCTGTGCCCGCACTCTCACTGCCTCTGCTGCACGTGGCACGTGGCTCCCTTTACACACAGGCGTGTGCTTTCAGAAGCACACATCCTCATTCTACAACAGAAGTTTCCGTCTTGCGAGGACACACAACAAATTTACTGCGTTCTAATTATTAATTTCCATTGTATTCATTTCCATTACAAGCTGCGTGCGTTCTTAAGTGCGCAACACGGCCACGGGAGGATTTTGTGTGTGTGTGTGTGTGTGGGGGGGTTATCACTGTTCTCCTTCTGTAAAACGTGAGGGTTAATGGCCGACGAAGTGTGCGGTTATTACTTTTTAACGCACGCCGTAGAAGCCTGAACCGTCTGACGCGATTATAGTCACTTACAAAAACAATACATATTAACCAGGTTTTAGTCCTTAATTCTTGTTTTCTTTTCGATTTGGATCCGCTTTTTGTGAGAAATACGTGACAAATAGTCCGCGTCGCGCCGCACCACCGCTGCAGTCAAGATTCAGCGATATATATATGCTGATCGTCACGATGGGTTGAATAAAGCATCAGTCCAGAGAGAAAGTTCACCTCTTACCGCTTGTTTTTGTCCAAATGATGAAGCAAAAGGTTTTTTTAAAGAAGCCGGCGCAGTGATACAAAACATTTAAGCTAGCTGACCGGAACTTCTTTTTTCACCGTGCGGTTATCAGGTTTTAACGCATACCCAGCAGCCAATCAGAATCGAGTATTTACCCGGACCATGGTATAACAAACATGAACGCGCGCTGTTAGTTTTCGATTAATATCACTACATGCTTTGTTTGGGAACAAAGACAGAGGCCAAAGCCTTGCCAGCGCTGAGAAACAGTCAGCAAGGAAGGGGCCCGGTGCCAAAACGGAGGGGCAGGAGGTCCACACTGCCCACTGTGCCCCCCCAGGACGTCCTCCCCCCAAAGAAAAATAAATGGAGAACCCAAAATAGATTATAAATATATAATAATAATAATAATAATAGTAAATAAATAAATAAATAAGGAAATAATATTAATTAATAAATAATTAATAAATACCACCACTACTACTACTACTAATAATGATAAAAGAAATAAAATGAAATAAAGAAATAAAATAAAATAATAACTAAAATAGTAATTAAAATAATAATAATAATGGGAAAAAATAATAGTAAATGAAATAAAGAAAGAAATAAATTCATTTAACAAAAAAGAGTGCAGCTGTTTTACTGCATTACCTGCTGTCTTTATGCCAAATACCGACACCAGCTAAACGACAGGCAGACAAAGAATACATTTATGGAAAATAAAGACAAGTCATCAGAAAGTCTACAATAGTTCATAAAGAATGCTAAGAAAAAAGAGAAGATAAAATGCAAACCCTTTAAATTCTGTTTAGAATTAGACGCATTCTCATTGCAAGAATTATGACATCATCGTGTTGCTGCACAGCACCTGCCTGTCTGCTTCCCTCCGTGCGTGTGAGTGTGCCGCTGCGTGGCAGATTGAAATGAGGAAGTCTTGCCCTGGGGAAAATTAGTTTGCATTGATGACAAAGTAAGTTTATGTTAATGTATGTTTTCTTGGAGTATTTTTGTTTCTAATATTCACAATGTTTAAGTAGTGCACAGCTAAATTTGTGTTAATTCAATAATGAGCATAAAGCCACGTGGGTGCTCTTGACTTCTTTGTTCTTTTTATGTTTTTAAGTTGCATATTAAGTTTATATTTTTGTTTTTGTTTACTAGAGACCACACACATACATATGTTCATCCACCTATGGAAAGTTTACCTGCCTCCGCATGTCAAACTAAAGGATGGAAACAGCCTCATCCAGGCCTTGAAGTAGTGCTCTGGCCGGCACTCCTGGTTTGAGAGTGCAGTGTTTGAACCCAGATCCTCATTTACAGTTGCTATGATTATGTTATAAATTATAAAATGTACTATTTCTATTCTATGTACGACTAAAGGTTTTTCTTCTAAAATGTTTTTGTATGAATTTATGGGAACCATAACACCTTTTTTGCCATATGGGTGAGTTAAACAGGAGTTGCCAACATTATTTACAAGGGCAGAACAAACACAGGTAACGCAAGCGACTGAATATTTCAGAAGGATACAAATAAGTCATATAATGAAAATTTAGTTGATTTAACCCTTGTGCTATCCTATAGGGTCAAGATGAACATTGACGTGTTATTCTTACCATGACAAAGGTGAATAACCCTTGTGCTATCCTATGGGTTCCAGATGACTCCTACCTTCCATTGACGTGTTCTCCCTACCATGACAAAGGTGGATAAAGGTGAAGAGGATTTCATGTAATCCACAAACTCAAGAACTCAAGGCCCGCGGGCCAAATGTGGCCTGCCGTGTCATTTTATGTGGCCCGTGAGAGCATAAAAGCTTTTGATTTCTTAAAATAAAAATTGGTGTGTATTTATTCATATTTAAGGGGAATTGGATTTGAAATATCGGATTGGGCATACATTAGGACTTAAACAATTGTCTATAACCTAACCTGACAGAATCAAATTTAAAAGGATTTATGCTAGAGTAACAAGCAAACATATGTTGTTTCTATGCAACTGTAATTGTCAATTTAAAAAGTTATGGTAAATAAATAATTAGTTATTTAACATTAAGGAATATTTACATGTATTTTTCATTACATTTACATTATACATGTATAAGTCCACAACATGGAAGCTCATGTCAGGCATCATTGCAACCAAGATAAATAGGCACATGGATCAATTCCTGAGCAACACACAGAAGGGCATTGGTAGAGACTCTAAAGGGACCAAACACCAACTCCTGGTCGACAGAACAGTCGCTCAAGACTGCAAGTCACGACACACCAACCTGTGCACAGCCTGGATTGATAACAAGAAAGCCTATGACTCAATGCCACACACGTGCATCACTGAATGCTTGGAGCTGTACAACATCAACAGGACTCTAAGAGCCTTCATAGGAAACTCAATGAAGCTGTGGAAAACCACCCTTGAAGCCAATGGGAAGCCACTTGCACAAGTGTCCATCAAATGTGGGATATACCAAGGTGATGCTCTGTCCCCACTGCTGTTCTGCATAGGTCTGAACCCCCCTCAGCCAAATAATCAACATGACTGGCTATGGATACCGACTCAGAAATGGGGCCAACATCAGTCAACTCCTCTACATGGATGATATCAAGCTATATGCTAAGAGCGAGCGTGACATTGACTCCCTGATCCACACCACCAGGATCTACAGTACTGACATTGGGATGTCATTCAGGCTCGAGAGTGGTGGCAAAGAGAGGCAAGGTAGTCCACACAGGAGGGGTCTCACTCCCAGAAGGAACAATAGCAGACATCGAGGACAGTTACAAGTACCTTGGAATTCTGCAGGCAAATGGCAACCTGGAGCAGGCAACAAGGAAAGCTGCAACAGATAAATACCTCCAACGAGTAAGGCAAGTCCTGAGAAGCCAGCTCAATGGCAAGAACAAGACCCGGGCAATAAACAGCTATGCACTGCCAGTTATCAGATACCCTGCAGGAATAATAAGATGGCCAAAGGAAGAGATACAGACCATGGATGTTAAAACATGAAAGCTCCTCACCATGCATGGAGGGTTCCATCCCAAATCCAACACCCTGAGACTGTATGCTAGCTGCAATGAAGGAGGCCGAGGACTAGTGAGCATAGAAGCCACTATCCAGGATGAAACATCCAAGATGCATGAGTACATCAAGCTCAAGGCCCCAACTGACAGTGTGCTCAGTGAATGTCTCAGGCAATGGAGAACAGAGGATACAGTGCTGGAGGACAGATCCTCATGGGAGGACAAACTCCTGCATGGGATGTACCACCGGACATTAACTGAAGTGGCTGATATCAAGAAGTCCTACCAATGGCTAGAAAGGGCTGGCCTACAGGACAGCACTGAAGCGCTCATCCTGGCAGCTCAGGAACAAGCCCTGAGCACCAGAGCGATAGAGGCTCAGATCTACCACACCAGACAAGACCCAAGGTGTAGGCTGTGCAAAGAGGCGCCTAAAACAATCCAGCACATAACTGCAGGATGTAAGATGCTGGCAGGGTAAGCATACATGGAGCGCCACAATCAAGTGGCTTGAAGAATATACAGGAACATTTGTGTAGAATATGGACTGGAAACCCCAAGGTCAAAATGGGAAACACCCCCGAAGGTGGTAGAGAATGAGAAGGCAAAGATCCTGTGGGACTTCCAGATCCGGTAGGATGGTAATGGGAAACCAACCAGATATTGTAGTGGTGGATAAAGAACAGAGGAAAGCTGTTGTGGTGGATGTGGCAGTGCCAAGTGATGGGAACATCAGGAAGAAGGAACATGAGAAACTGGAGAAATACCCGGGACTCATTTATAAACGTTGCGTACGCACAAAAGAAGGTGTACGCCACTCTCTATGCAATAATTGAGATTTATAAAAAGCAAACTTGACGGGAAAATGTGCTGTCCTTTACTCAAGCTCTGACCGCACAAAAACGGGTGAAATGAGAAATGGCGACACCATTGGCAGATGGAAGAAACACGTGAAAGTGAAAGTGAAAGTGAAAATGACAATGCTACCTCATAAATAACATGAAGACTTCACAAAGCAAGTCTTACAATTAACAGCTACAAGAACACCCGTTTGATCGATCAGCAGTGGAACGAAAATTACAACAAAAATTCAATCGAACACATATTTGCAAAAAGAAAAGTGAAATATGTTCTGCAATATTGGCATGTTGTGCAATTCATCCTCATAAATAATATAGTTAACAGAACAAAATAATGTACAAAACTGATATTCTCGTCAATGTGTCCGTCTGGCGGAGCAGATATAGGTGCAGACAGACAGACAGACAGACATTTGCGCTGAACAATTTCCCATTTCCACGTTGACATCTGTAGCTTGTCAGATGCAATTAATGGATGGAAATAAAATGCCCCATCACAATGCGTAATTACGCACAGTGGCTGATCTTGCGCTCTTAGAAGATGTGGCAAATGGAAGAATTCAGAGTGAACGCATCTTTAGACAGCAAGAAGACTTGCTGGCAAACGAGGACGAGAGGCTTATGAGCCGGTTCCCACTTCCTCGAGCCGTCCTGTTGGACCTATGCGGGCTTTTGGGCCTGGCGTTAAAGAGGAGCACTCGGAGGAGCCACGCCGTGCCCTCCAAACATTTTTCTCCTCTTTTCCACCTCGCCAAAGATAACTTCTACTTCACATTGAGTGAAGTTACGTTTTTTTGATTTCCTCTCTGTGTTTGCCATGATTTCGCAATCAATGAATATTAACTTGTGGGCATTTCACAAACTATTTATGGGCAATTATGGGTGTGTCATGAAGCCGCAAAAGCTGTGCTACATTTAGAATTGATTGTGATTTATTAAGGGAAAAATCCGTAGGATGTGCGTGCGCACGGTTTTATAAATCTGAATATTTCTGTACGTACGCGCATCCTATGTTTCATCCGTACGCCACTTCTAACGCAAATCCTACCCAAAGTTTTATAAATGAGGCCCCAGGGACTCAAAGAAGAACTGGAAAAAGCCTGGAAAGTGAAGGTGAAAACCGCAGTGCTAGGAACAGCTAAGATACTGCAGGACCCTCAAGCTCCCAGGCCTCTGGTAGAGGACCCGAGCTTGGAGGAGAAACCACCAGAGAGGGGCGTTATAAATATATTGAAGAGATGTATGCATTCTGTTTCTAATCTTTTACTTTATTTGAAATATTAATCTTAAACAGTTGGTGTGCATTTTGACCTTTTCACCTTGAAGCTGCAGAATGCAGCCTGCACTAAGCGCTGAGCACAAAAACAGAAAGCCACAGCACTTCCTGTCGAGAGCGACAAGCGAAGTGGAGTCCCTTGTCTATGGAAGCGATTATGTAGCATAAATAAAAAGCAAAGTCAAAACCAGAAATGCTTTTTCATTTTCAAAATGAAGCTGCATTTTTTGACTCAAAAATATAATGAAAAAGCAATCCACCAAAATGCTTTTTCATTTCCTTCCTCAACACAGCTTATTCTGTCACTTAATTAAAATTAAAATGAAAATGGTATTTGACATTTCATTTTCAAGACGTTCCATGGTAAATGTGTAGCATAATTCATTTAGAAATGTCTAATTTGACCATTAAAATGGATTAACAGAAATGCTTTTTCATTTTCAAAATGAAGCTGCATTTTTTGACTCAAAATTAAAAAGAAAAAGCAATATTTCAGAATGCTTTTTCATTTCCTTCCTCAATACAGCTTATTCTGTCACTTAATTAAAATGATAAATAAAATGGTATTTGACATTTCATTTTCAAAAAGGTCCCTGGTAAATGTGTAGCAAAATTCATTTAGAAATATCTTATTTGACAATTAAAATGGATTAACAGAAATGCTTTTTAATTTTCAAAATGTTGCTGCATCAAATGACTCAAAATTAAAATGAAAAAGCAATACTTCAAAATGTTTTTTCATTTTATACTTAAAACCGCGTATTCTGTGTCATAATTAAAACGAAAATGCAAAGAGGGGATTGCATTTGCATTTTAACATCCACCCCGGGCACGTTGTCACAATATTCAATTCGAAAAAGCATTAGCAGAGGGGAGGCGGGGCGATGACGTCACTGCTTTCTCTGCGTGTCCGGCTGCTGACTGACGCACACAAACACACCAGGAGCAGACTGTGTTAGCGGCAGAGACGAGAGTTTTGTGATGGTTGTGAACTTCTGATGAGTTTCCACAGCTTCTCAGGACTACATAGCTGTTCTGCGGTCCTCCTCCTGACGCACCGCGGACAAGCTTTGTTCTTCGGACCGCCAGCTGCCTCCGCATATAGGAGCGCGAAGCTCTGATGATCGCTGAAGGCGGAAATGCTGCTGCAATCTGAGAAACCATCATATGAATTTGTGTTTAAAAGTGGTGTCCAGAACAAAATAAAGACTGATGTAATTCACAGATATTTACACCTTGATCTGCAGCTTATCTGCAGAATTTGCTGTTCGATGACAGCTGGAGCTCCAACAGATAGCAGATTTCTCCATGCTAAACGTTTGCTGGTGGACCAACACTCACTCAGCGCGAAGCTGCAGGAGACTGTCTTCATAATGTGCTTTTATTACAGTTATGATTATATTTTACGGCCTACTCTGCTCGATAATATGTTTTTAAATCGGTGCGGTCAGACGACGCTGAAGTTGGTTTGCGATTCACAGCTTCTGATTCGTGAGGGCTGGACCTGGACTGGACCAGGTCCAACGGTTTGTGAACAGGACCCGGTTTTAGGTGACCTTAATGAGAAAAATGCAGCAGAATGTTCCTTTACTGCCCTCGCGAATCAGAAACTGTGAATCGTAAGCCAACTTCAGCGTCGTCTGACCGCACCGATTTAAAAACATATGATCGAGCAGAGCAGGCCCTTAAATATAATCATAACTGTAATACAAGCACATTATGAAGACAGTCTCCTGCAGCGTCGCGCTGACTGAGTGTTTTTGGTCCAAGCAGCAAACGTTTAGCATGGAGAAATCTGCTGTCTGTTGATGGAGCTCCAGCTGTCATCAAACAGCAAATTCAGCGCGAAACTGCAAATAAATGTGTAAATATGTGGTACTGACATCTGTCTTTATTTTTGTTCTGGACACCACTTTTAAACACGAATTCATATGATGGTTTCTCAGATCGCAGCAGCATTTCCGCCTTCAGCGATCATCAGAGCTTCGCGCTCCGCTATGCGGAGGCAGCTGGCGGTCCGAAGAACAAAGCTTGTCCGCGGTGCGTCAGGAGGAGGACCGCAGAAGGCGGACATGCAGCTATGTAGTCCTGAGAAGCTGTGGAAACTCATCAGAAGTTCACAACCACCACAAAAACCTCGTCTCTGCCGCTAACACAGTCTGCTCCTGGTGTGTGTGTGTGCGTCAGTCAGCAGCCGGACACACACAGAGAAAGCAGTGACATCATCGCCCCGCCTCCCCTCTGCTAATGCTTTTTCGAATTGAATATTGTGACAACGTGCCCGGGGTGGATGTTAAAAAGCAAATGCAATCCCCTCTTTGCAGTTTCGTTTTAATTATGACACAGAATACGCGGTTTTAAGTATAAAATGAAAAAGCATTTTGAAGTATTGCTTTTTCATTTTAATTTTGAGTCATTTGATGCAGCTTCAATTTGAAAATTAAAAAGCATTTCTGTTAATCCATTTTAATTGTCAAATAAGACATTTCTAAATGAATTTTGCTACACATTTACCAGATGACTTTTTGAAAATTAAATGTCAAATACCATTTTCATTATCATTTTAATTAAGTGACAGAAAAAGCTGTGTTGAAGTATAAAATGAAAAAGCATTCTGAAATATTGCTTTTTCTTTTTAATTTTGAGTCAAAAAATGCAGCTTCATTTTGAAAATGAAAAAGCATTTCTGTTAATCCATTTTAATGGTCAAATTAGACATTTCTAAATGAATTATGCTACACATTTACCAGAGAACAATTTGAAAATGAAATGTCAAATACCATTTTCATTTTAATTTTAATTAAGTGACAGAATAAGCTGTGTTGAGGAAGGAAATGAAAAAGCATTTTGGTGGATTGCTTTTTCATTTTAATTTTGAGTCAAAAAATGCAGCTTCATTTTGAAAATGAAAAAGCATTTCTGGTTTTGACTATGCTTTTTAATTATGCTACAGAAATGCTTCCATACTTGTCTGCAGACAGAACTCAGATGTACAGCGGGGAAGGTGTGAGGACATTTCGAGTAGCAAAGCAGAAGCAAGCAAGAGGCTCCGGTGTCTGACACCCACAGACTCGACAAGTGTGAAATGCTGCAGACTTGAACTCGTTGGAACCAGCAGGACGCAGTCACAAAAAGGTCACTGGGTCTTTTTCTTTAGAAACAGGAAGCCCACTGTTGGAGGCATATGCGGGCGATGCAACAAACAGTTTACCCTATAAAACTTTGTTTATCTTTAATCGGCCGAATTCTGGGTCATTTCTCTCCTCAAAACTGAACACGTTTAAAGAACCTGCCAAAGCGGAAGCAAGGTTCTTTTCCTTCAATATATGTATGTGTGTATATATATATATATATGTATATGTGTATATATATATATATATATATATATATATATATATATATACATATAAATCGGACTTTATATAATATATAAAGTCAGAATTCTGAGATCAAAGTCAAGATTCTGAGTTTTAAGTGAGAATTCTAAGATCAAAGTCAGAATTCTGAGGAAAAAAAACAGTCAGAATTTTCTATGCTCTTTTTTCTTTCTTTCTTTCTCCACGACCCTAATCTCTTCTGTACCATGACAACTCATTTCATAAGTGAGGAAATAACGTTTAGCTCCTACAGTTATGATGTGAGCAACAAAGAAAGAAAATGGAATTGTCGCGGACAGGAAGGCCTCAGAGATCTGGGCTTCCTTACAAGCCTGCCCGATTAAGCCTGGATTCTCAAAAGGCTGTCATCAAAATTTAGCAAAACAAAATAAATGCAGCTCAAGAGCCTAATTTTATTGAAATGATCACATACTGCATACTCACAGAGGCTTTTATATACATGTGAGCATTTTCAGATTTGCCAATAAGACAATATTTGTTGAATATATGAATTGAGGAATTGAAAATGTTAGTATTCAGATGAAAAAAAAGGTCACTAAATTGAGAACAAGACTCTATGACCAACATTCAGGTTTAATCTAACTAAAACGTATATTTTTTATGTTTTTAGGAGACCGTTTATTGTATGTTATGACATACTTTACGTCTGCCGAGGTTGATGTGACATGTGAAAGTCGGGTTTGCAATGGCGAATGTCGTGCGTTTCGTCAAGTTTCCTCAATGTTTAAGGTGTGGTTTTCAGGACCTAATTTATCTTGTTTCTTTCACGAAGCTGTGAAATTGATCCAAAGTCACAAGAAAACTGCCTTTGGCTCACAAATATCCACAAAGTCCTTCTTGTTCCGAGTCGAAATCAAATTTGAAGCTATCCCAGTAAGCACTGCGACGTATATTTTGAGACTATGAATTTTCCAATGCAGAAGTTATTCAATGGTGACGTGAACATGCACAAACGGCATGCGCAGTGACACCCTTTGCGGTACCTGTAACATGATGTGCTTTCACGGTGTAGCTCATATAAAAATTCCATATATGGTTACATAGTTGGTTGAAGTCTAAATGTAAATCTATAAAATTATGATTATATTTCAATAAAAAAGGAACGGCTTTAGAAAAATGCAAACCTACCGCTTTTCAGTGGATAGACATGGATTTATCAATACTTTTCTAAACTATTTCTAATTTACATTTTTAACCCTTGTGCTATCTTGGATGACCCCACCGTTACTTTGACATGTTCTCCCTACCATGACAAAGGTGGATAAAGGTGGAAAAATTTCATGTAATCCATTGAACCAGTGAAGATCACAAATCATTGAAAAAAAAAAGGTTCAGAGCACTGTCTAGTGGGTCTAGATGACCCAACTCCCAACGGTAAAGTGCCTAGGATAGCACAAGGGTTACACAGAAGAACTCAGAAAAAACATTTTCCATGTAAAATAAAAGACAAAGGTCTCATCGAAAACAGGATTCCTTCACTTTCTTCACAGAAATGTAGCAGATGAAGTCAAACAAACTTATTTCATTTTTTCAGAACAACACAACTCAAATTGTGGCACAAAAATGCTAAACAAACAGATAAATCAACATGATACAGCCGCATTCAACTAAGAGGCAGTTTTGTCTTACCTTTAAAGTGTGTTTTTTTTAAATTCATATGCAAGTTAAGTCAAGCACACGAGAGCAAACCTGCCTGTTTTAACTCAGCAGTGTTAGGTGTTACTTTTTTTTTTGTCTTGCTGCTTCCTGAAAGTGCTTTTAACTGCTGCTATTCAGATTTGCCAGCATTACATTTTGAGGGGAGGGTTTTCATTAAAAGGAACTTATACAACATTTATGTTGGCACTGCCTTCTACATTGCTACATGTAACTCAAAACATAAAGTCTAAAAAAAAAACATGCACAAAGTTTGTGTTTCACAACATTAAAGGGAGTCTAGGCCACAAATAGACAGGAAGAATAACTGAGAGACTGATGTGAGACCTCATTTCCTTTTTTTCTAGAGCAGACACCGCTTTTCTCTCAGCATCAGCAGCCATTTCATCTGTCAGGAACTAGTGGTGGAGGACCCAAAATGCAGGAGACCAAGCTTGGTGACAGGGAATAAATCATTTCATAAACAAGCGGAAACATGAAAAAACTATCGGGAGAACCAAACTGGAGACACAACAGAGACAGATGACCTGACAAGGATGAACAGAAACCAAGACACTTAAATAGGCTGAGGGTAATCAACTGAACTGAAGACAGCTGTGGATCATGAACCTTAAAGTGGAGTGACTGACAAAAAGAAAACCAAAAAACGTAACAAAGAACAAAACCAAACCACAGAATCCTTACATCCTCCATGGCTGTGTTTAACGTAGAGACAGTGGTGGGTTATAGAATGTAAAAAAAGGGGGAGTGCCTTGATACCCCCACACCAAGACCCCTGCTGAAGGCAAGGTCACAGTGGTAGGGGCCCCCAGATGCCCACACGGGAAAGCAATTACTTTCTATCCAAAGACAGGGTTTGTTGAGAATCTGTTCACAAAATAATATTCACTGAAATAACGTCAACTAACTAGCTTCCTGTTTCTGTTCAGAAGGTTGGAGAATGCACCTCAGGGGAAGGAACTACTTGGCAGTGGCCCCCCTCCATGGTTGCTGCATATATACAGGCCCCTCCCCTCTTGGTTTTAATTGCACTTTAGACATGTAGGACCCTTGGTGGAGAGGGTGCTTAGTCATCACTGTGAGTAATCAGGAGATGTCCTGTCAGTGCTCTACCCGCCCATTTTAACTGCACCCTTTAGTACACCCACCCTTTACCCCACATCAATATACACTCCAAAACACACGCATACACACAAATACACATACAAGGAAGGAGGGACCTCTGATTTTCTGTCCCCTACCCCCTCCATGGCAGGGGGAACCTGGCCCTCTGCAACGGCGGCCCTGAATGAAATGTTTCACATGTGTTGGTCTGAATGCATAAGTAGGTGTGTGTGAATGTTAGTTGTTGTATTATGTCCATGTTGACATGTTTGTATGTGAACATTATTGGAGCCAACAGGTATGTTTGCAACATTTAGGAGTGTGTGTTCAGGCCCCCCCAAAAAAAATGGCTGAGACAATAAAAGCTTATGAAAATTTTAATGTAATAATTTAAAAATTTCCTAAGTTGCAATTATACACAGATAAAACAACAATAAAAGAAAAGAAAAGAAAAAAAAGAAGAAAACAGGAAGGCCGAGTCGACCGCCTGTGCAGGAGGGGGACGAGAGGGGCCGTGGACTAAGCCAGTACGAGACAGCGCACCTCACTCCACTCCGTGCAGAAGACAAACAAAACAAACCCGCGCACACAGTGAGAAAAAACGTGCCAACAAAGCTTTCACTACACACTGAAAGAGGAAATAAACAAATAGTGAGGGAACCAGAGTGAGGAAAACACTGCCAGCAGGGGCCCCCCTCACCAACACCGCACGCACCGGCGCCTGACCCAGACCTACGTAACCAGACAAATCAAAGTCAACCACACAATAATTCCTCGTCGTTCTAAAAACATACAAAAAGGGTGGGTAAAGAACACGTAGTGACTTATGACATCTGCAACACCTACAGCCGCTTACAGCATCTAGCACAGATGGCCCGTTTGACACGGACGCTCCAGCGCTTGTTTCACCTTCATGAAGCAGAGTGGTTCGGCACAATGTTTCGGAGCGTGTGTCAACTAGTGCAGATCACGTTGTTGATGACGTATGAAACGGCAAATGTGTTTGGTCGAACCACGGTTCAGATGTCACTTGTCTTCAAACAGTTGGGTGCGCTATTCTCTATAAATACAAATGAATCCCGAAGGTTTCCTGACCAGTTCTATTGTTTCCCCTGTATCTGAATCAGCGTCAGTTCATTGCACTTTACGTACTGTGGCTCAAGTTGATTTCAACTCTGTTTCTCCTAATAAGAAAATTCACTATGAATGTTATTTATAAAGAAAATACTTCTACCAATTAATAATGGCAAGGAATCATTGGAATAGTAGATATAGCTCAGTGGAATAGTCATGACATCAACATCCCGACATTCTGGGTTTAATATGTTACAATTTTTTTTTTCCTTTGCATTTCTTTTCTTCATGTGATGTGCATTTTGCTGTGTCAAGCACTTCTCACAGAAAACGTAACTCGTATTGTTTTACGTTTTTTTTTTTTATCATCATTAACAACATTGTTTTGTTTTATGTTTTTTCATCATTTCCACTTTGAAGTGTCACATGAAGGTTAGTTGAATCATATGTCGATACGTCCAGTCCGCCACCAGATGCCGCTGTTCTGTGTGGTTTCAAAGCCCTGAATGGGTGGTTCATTTTTCCGGCACAATTACATGAACCCCTAGGAAAGCTTCATGAGGCTTCTATTCCAATCCTAGCATCTAGTTAGAAGAGAAGAATGTAAATGAGTAAAAGGTGGTCTTCATCCTTCCAACAAGAAGAGCTTCAACCATCCATGCAGGCAGACAGCCACTGACTATTATTATTATTATCATTCAGATCAAATTTTTCTTAGAGATTTTTCTTTCTTGGTTTAAGCCTTTTTACATTTTTTGCAAGATATTTTGAACATTTTACAGTCTTTCAATTTGATTAATAGCCTACTTTCCTTTCGTTGCACTGGAGTTCTGGTGTTTAAGGGTTAAAACTAAAACCCCTTATTGAAAGAAAAAACAGGTTATGCAACATGTTAAAGCCATGAGTAAAGTAAGTAACTGCAGGAAACTAAAAATAGCTCTTAGTTCTTCTCCTCCCTAACAAGTGAGCAGCCATCCATCTAACCCAATCCAGTGTGTAAACATGACAACTCACCTGATTACTGAGGAAATAACGTAATAATTGTTGCGTAGAGGAAGGTCTTCGAGATTTGGGCTACCTTGCAAGCCGGCCTACTGCAATTCTGGATTCTCAAAATGTTATGTTATTTAAATCAACTCAAACTCACACATCATGAAGCAGCGTGTAAAACAAATTAAAGAAATGCAGCTTAAGAGCCTAGTTTTACTGAAAAGATCAGTGTCTGCATACTCACAGAGGCGCTTTAAACATGTCAGCATTTTCATATGTGCCAACATAACAATTATTGTGTAATGCAGGGGTGGCGAACAAGTTTGACACCAAGAGCCGAATTTTTTCACTGTGAGAGTCAAAGAGCCACACCACACACTGACCTGCCAAAATGTACACACACAAACACCCAATTAAAGCCGTATTACTTTCCATAACACACTCCTCTCCCTACAACAGAACAGCAAGTATTGTACTTGTGTTTATTTCAAGGAAAGTGTCCACCCTCAATACACACATCAATGCAGCTAAACCAGAGTTAACACAGAGACTACCCTGGAGGTCAGAGACCCTCTCCACACACACACACTCTCTCTCTCATCTCTCTCACACACACACACACACATACTCTCTCTCTCTCTTTATCTCACTCTTTTTTCTGCCTCTCTCTGACACACACAATCAGTGACGGGCAGTGAGGTTGATGCTGGAGAAGCACTGACTTCTCTGAAGTCAGATTTACGATGATAAATCTGAATATTTTCACCATTTATCCATCAGTATCTAACTGGTAATTCTTTGTAACGCAACATTCCTCTTTCAATGACCCTTACACCAACAAATACACAAACATCTGGACAGAGCATCCTTCTGGTGTCTAAGTCATTCATATTCACAATAAACACATTAAATACATTACATTTCAGTTGTGTGCAACTTAAATTAATTTTGACCTTCATTAGAATATCTTGCTTTTATATGTTTTTTAATTTAAAATTGAATGACTGACATCTGCATCAAAGGCAACTAATCTATTTAATATTAATACATTGCAATGAGTCAGTTCATACTTAGGAGTAGTAATCCAACAAGTGCTGAGTTTAAACTTAACTGGCTGCATTATTCACGCCTCTCCTTCCAGCTCATTATTGGGAACCCGGTAACTTCATTTCACACTCAGTCAGCCAAACTGCATGCAGGTCAATTCAGCTAACAGCTACCTGGCTCACGGTTTTACACTGAAAATTCCCCACTTCCCATGACTCTTAGGGGCTGAAGACGGGGCTAAGCCCCAGATCCCCACACTATACATATGTGGGCGGGGTGGGCGGATTGGGCGGTTTTTCGTTGGGTCTGGCAGTTTTCTCATGACTTTTGGGCTGGAAAACTGTGTCACTATCTGGCAACACTGATCAGCTCCTTTACGTGAGTGTCGGTCTGAACGGACCGAGGTCTGTTCTCCAAATTATAACAGGGCCTTCTTTCAAAGAGATTTCTGCTCATTTATCTCCGGCTTTATCGCTGCCTCATCAGTGACCAGCAGGGATCTCAGGCAGTCAGTCTCTGTATTAAAGGATCAATGATAAAAGTGATCTGCGATCGTTTTTGTTCAGCAGCAGCGTCACGTTCTGCGCTTCATTCATTCTGATTGCAGCTTTCTGCTGTGAGCTGCGCAAAGAAGGAACGTGGGATGATTGCCGTTTTGAATTTGCACTTTGAAAAGCTTCAACTTGTTAATAAAAGAGACAATTTGTATCAGATGATCAGGAAGAGTTTTTAATTTTCTCCGGGATACGTTTTGTTCTTTTCTGCCATGAACTATTTTACTGCTTCCAAAAGCTCATAATGATAAACATCGTGACTTTCCATTCTGTTCAGTAAAAAAGTAAGAATCTTCCCGTTCTTCCAGAAACGTCCTGTGTTTATCTTATACTCAAATCTTTATCTATGTGTTCCGATAGTGGGCGTAACCCGCGCAGATGATTGGCGGTCACGTATTTGTCGGGTGCAGCATTGAACACACACACACACACTGCCAAATCACTTTTATTATTATTTATTATTTATTTTTAATACCCTCTGATGGTTTGAGTGTGGTTTAAGAGGGAAAAAATATGAAATGAGGCACAGTATATAGAAAATATGATGAGACGCAAAGAGCCGCACGCTCATTGGCCAAGAGCCGCATGCGGCTCGAGAGCCGCGTGTTCGCCACCCCTGCTCTAGGCCATCAATTTTACTCATAAACAGACTTTCAAAGGACAAGGGGAAAACAATAGAAAACACATTTTGCAGATGTTCATGTATGTCAGACCTATACTTTTTGATAATCACACAGTCCCAAAATATATGGAAGTGATTGGCTCCATTATTACCACACCTCCAACATTTACTACTTCCTAGGTATTTTTTCTGAGAGGGTGTAGTAAAAAACCTAATATGCTTTTCTAGCAGAATTCACGCCAAATGTTTGATCCTGTTGTGACCCATTGTTTCCGACATACTTGTTCCCAATCCTCCTCTGTAATAGTGAGCTGTCCTTCTCACTCCCATCTTTCCTTTATATAGTAGGTTTTCTCCCCTTTGTGCGTCAAAATGCTATTGCATAATTTTGAAATTATTTTCGAAGGGCATATTGCTTTTATTAATGTTTCAAAGATTTTAAGAAACCTTGGGTCATCTGTGGGTATTTTAACTTTTTGATTGAAATAATGCCTGACCTGTAAATATCTGAAAAAATCTTCAGAAATTAACCCGTGTTTTTCTTTTAGGGTATCAAATGTTTGAAACGCTCCCTTATGGACAAATGAGTTGTAATCTGTTAGCCCTTTTGCAATCCATAACTTAAATCTACCATCATATTTGTTGGGGGTGAACTCTGAGTCGTATGCACACCATCTGAGAATTTTTGAGTCTTCCATCAAGCTGCATTTCTTAACTGTGTCATTCCAGGTTTTAATCATCATACAAAGGAAGTTCCCCCTGTAACTTGATATCAGCTAGTAAAGCTTTTAATGGTATTTTTTCAAAGGTTTTCAGCTCTAGATCTTTCCATCCTGCAGTGTAAACTGGAGAGCACATGCAGATAAGAGGCCTCAGCTGGGCAGCACAGAAGTAGTCTTGTAGACAAGGAAGATTTCTGCCACCTTGATTTGTTTTTAATTGTAAGGTTTTATATTTAATTCTGGGGTTTTTACCTCTCCATATGTATCTTGATAACATCTTATCCCATTCTACAAACTGCTTTTGGGGTATGGGAAGTGGTAAACATTGAAATAAATATAACATTCATGGTAATATATTCATTCTTATTGAGTCAATCCGTGAGTGAAGGTCTAAAAATGGTATTGCGTTCCACCTTTGTAGATCTGACTGTAGTTTAGTATTAAGTGGTCCATAGTTCACCTCAAACATCTTTGTAAAGTCTTTGTGCAGGATAATGCCTAAATATTTAATTGAGTCTGCTTGCCATTCCCATTTGTACTCATCTTGAATATTTCGAGGAGGGCTGTAGTTTAAAGTTAAAACCTGTGTTTTGTTTACATTAATTTTGTATCCTGACAGAGTGCCAAATTCTTTGAGGGATTCAATAATTATCGGTAGAGTTTTTGTAGGTTGAGATATAGTTAATAGTAGATCATCTGCGAATAAGGAAAGCTTTTGTTCCTTTCCTGAAACTTTTACTCCTATAATGTCTGCTCTTTACCTGATCCACTGCCCAAGAGGTTCAATGTATAATGCAAATAAAAGGGCAGACATGTTTCATCCCTGTCGAGTTCCTCTCTCTAAGGTTATTGTCTCAGTGAGGTCTCCATTGAGTTTAATCCTGGCAGTTGGTTTGTTATATAACCCTGAAATTGTCTCAATAATTGATTTATGAAAGCCAAATTTGTCGAGTACTTTGTATAAAAACGTCTACCTCACCAAGTCAAATGCCTTCTCGGCATCCAGGCTTATCACTAGTGTCTCCTGTTTTTGTTGAACCACTTGATGAATTATGTTTAGTACTTTCCTGATGCTGTCCTGTGTCTGTCTTTGTCTGATGAATCCTATCTGGTCCTTATGTATCAGCATTGGGAGAATTGTTTCCAATCTCCTTGATATTATAGAAGTGAATAGTTTGTAGTCGATGTTTAAAACACTAACTGGCCGGTAGTTAGCACAATCCAGTCTGTCCTTCCCCTCTTTGGGGATTATTGAGATTATTGCTTCATTCCAAGACAATGGAGTAATTTTCTTCTCCATCACCCAGTTAAATGTTTTTAATAAGGTTGGAATTAGATGAGTTTCCATGGTTTTATACCATTCTGGACTAAACCCATCTGCTCCTGCCATTTTTCCGCTTTTTAGTTTTCTAATTGCAAATTGAATTTCTTCACTGGTAATTGCTGTAAGCAATTTTTCATTTTGCTCAACTGTTAGAGTTGGTAAACCTAAATGTTTTAAAAATGCATCTATTTGGTCTCTATTATTTAGGTTTGTTTCTGAGTAGAGATTTTTATAGTATTCATGAAAACACTGTTGAATTTTCTCCTGGTCCGTTTCAATTTTTTTACTTGAAGGATTTTTTATTTTATAAATTGCTCTCTCTGCTTGTTGTTTTCTCAGTTTATAAGATAGAAGTGTCAAAGATTTGCCGCCTACTTCATAATGCTTTTGTTTCATTAAAACAAGTTTTTTCTGTACCGCCAGTGTATTAATGTTGTCAATTTCTTTCTTTAATTTTATGATTTCAGTCTTATTTTTGGTCTTTACATTTTGGAAATGCTCCTGTTGAAGTTTTAACAGTGGCTCAGGTGGTTGAGCGGGTCGTCCAATGATCGAAGAATTGGCGGTTCGATTCCCCGCTCCCACCAGCCAAAAATGTCGTTGTGTCCTTGGGCAAGACACTTCACCCTCCTTGCCTCCAGTGTGGCCTCCACTGGTGTGTGAATGTGCATGGATGATCCAGGTAATGGTCAGAGGGGCCGTAGGCGCGAAGTGGCAGCCACGCCTCTGTCAGTCTGCCCCAGGGCAGCTGTGGCTACAAAAGTAGCTTACCATCACCGAGTATGAATGAGGAGTGAATGAATAATGGACATAATGTAAGCGCTTTGGGTGTCTTGAAAAGCGCAGATAAATCCAATCCATTATTATTATTATTATTATTATTAACAGTTTTTCTTCTAAGCTCTTCAGTTTCTGTTGACTAGCCTTTTTTCAGGTAGGATGAGATGCTAATTATTTTCCCTCTCAGAACTGCTTTTAGAGCATCCCAGAGAGTTCCTGGTGATACCTCACCATTATCATTATGTATTAAGTATTCTTTAATTTCATTGCATGTGTCCTTTTTAAATAGTTATCTATTAGATTTCAATGTAAAAAAAAATGTAAAAAGGAACAAGCTTCATCAACTACAGCAATTCAAAAGCGCTGGAATGGTAACTTAACAAAATCAAAATCATGCTGAGGAGTGACGAGAAAAGCCAGAGTTCACAACACTGTTATGGTGCCTGTCAGTCTCCTCCCCCTCCTGCTCTGCTCCTGACTCCACCAGCAGGGACCAATTCACCTCATCACCTGCTCTGCTCTTAAGGAGATCCAGACCCATTAGCCAACACCATTTTGTTGCCCTCCATGGTGACTCTACCTGGTCTCAAGTCTAGCTCATGTTTCCATGTTCACTTCTGGCCTCGTGTTTAACCTGCCTCTCTCTGTCTCAGGATTCCAGCCTCCAAGTGTCCCCAGTGTGGATGTCAGTCCGAGTCCTCCTGCAGTCCGGTGGAAACCTCAAGCTTTGCCAAGCTATTACCTCCAGCCACGCCACAAGCCGCTGTCCTCTCCAGCTGCCCGCCAAGCCACACCAACTTTCCTGGAAGGAAAATAAAACTCATTACTTACCTTTCACCAATCCTCGTCCTCATTCTGGGTTTCAGCGTCTGGGTCTGTCAATCCTTCAAGTCATGACAAACACGGGGAACAGAAACCAGCCAGTTCACCATTCAATGCTTCAGACCTTTGGAAAAAGTAATCCAAAAGGAAAAAAAATTCCATCAAAAACAAATATGATTACTAAAGATAAAAAATAAACCTGAAGTTGCACTGCCTTGGCAAAAACAATAGACTCATTTGTAACCTACCTACTTGGCCCAGAATCCTAAGAAGAACAACTTTCCAAATTAGATTCCTCTATATCCAATTTATTTGCCAGTAATTTAAGTGTGCATATTCCTACAAATACTGAAACTGAAAAATTGAAAAAAAAATATTTAAAGCTCTCTGGAAGAACCCATTCTTGCTGAGTATTGACCATCATAGATTAGCATGCATGCTGCTGAAACATTTTCTTTCATTACAGCAATGTTTAAATAAACATAGGATTTAGAATGTGTTTTGTCAAGAAAGCATATAACCTAACATTTTCTACTTGTCTGGTTTACAACCCAATGCAGGTTCCAGATTCTCCTTATTTATGCAGTTTATGAACAGATTTATGCGGTTATGAACAGAAAACACTGTGTCTAAAGGCTTCCCCAGAATCTTCCTTCTTCAAAGTTTAAAGAGACAATAATCCAAATCTTATTATCATATAATTCTGGTGAAAGAGGCCTGAGGGAGGAGTGCACACCCTGTGCGTGCAGCATTTGCACATAGTCAGTAAGGAGCCAGTGCATGCACCTGTCCATCATAAGTGCATGTAACTTACATTATCCTTATCATATTTCACTATACACTTACCGCATGCACAACTATGGTATGTTCTATTTTCAGGAGGTGGACGCATACGCCTCAAGGGAACTTCAAAACACACCTACACTTCTCTTAAGATACAGCTTCTTCTCTAATACCCTCTGGCACCTCTAATATCTACGGGCCCTGACAATCCAAAAACTTGAAGCACCTGTACGGGGCTTGAGCACATGTGACCACGGCCTTAAGAGGGCAGCTGTGTCTCGCAGTTTGACATCTCAATGGACGTCATAATATACGGAACACAACATCATGCGTAAGTGTATTGTGAAGTATTTGTAAGGATAATTATGTTGCATGCACTTATGATGCTGTCGTACTCAAGTCGTTAGTCAAGTATGCATCATTGATTTTACAAATCTTTATAAAAAAATTTTAATGTGCATTGTGTTCGCCTCATGCCAGGAAATGTGTGTTTAATGTGCTATAAGGAATAAGACTATCTTAGCATAAAACATATTTGTAAATTTACATCCATCCATCTTCTGAACCTGCTAAGAGTTCTGTCGGGGTTACAAGGTTGCTGGGGTAAACCCATCTAGTGTTGGGCAAAGGCTGGGTACACCTGAACAGGTTGCCAGTCTGTTGCAGGGCAACACTCCCATGGACACCTAGGGGCCATTTGGAGATGCCAATTATCCTATGAAGCATCTTTTTACCTGTAAAGTTGAATTCATCATTCCAGTTTCCGTTCAAATGTTTTAAAAATGCTTAATTGTATAAAAAGAGAGATTTTCAGGCGACAGCAGTATTTGGTTATTGTTTATTAACATATAAAAAGACTAAATACAATTGTAATTATTATTAAGACAATTCCTAAATGATCAGCTGTTTGGGGCTGAGACATCATCAGTTAATTTTGCACAATGTGTTTGTACAAAAAACTAAACAAAATTTTTTAAATCCTAAAGGAGAAACCTCAAGGTGGAAAATTATTTAAATTCTAACATAGTGAAATACAAATAATAAAAACATATAGGCCTAATACCATTTTGATGTATCGATAATATATAAAAAAAGGACATTTAAAGAAATGAGAAACATTTAAACCATAACTTTTAAGGCAAATTTATGTAAGATATCTGAAAAAATATAGATTCAAGACAAAGTTGACAAATAGATTGCAAATAATAAACAGGATTAAAATGTTACTTCGTGTAAATACAAGATAGCAAAGACAAAAACTTTGGTAACCATTTCCTACAGATTTATATTATGTAGGATTATATTTATGACCCTTGTGCTATCCTAAAGCACAAGGTGCTAAGGTGGAGAGGATTTCATGCATTCCATGGACACCAGTGAAGATCACAAATCATTGAAGAAAAAAGGTTTAGCACACTTTCTAGTGGGTCTAGATGACCCCACTCCCAATGTTAAAGTTTCTAGGTTAACACAAGGAATAAAGACGATACAACTTCAACAACATGACATAAAAACAATTTCAACAGCTGCTCAGTTTCAATGAAAACAGACTTCTACCTTCACTGTATAGTTGATGCTTTACAGAAGTTGAAGCTTTTTGTGGGGAGGGCGGAGGAGGAGGGGGCTGCAGTAGTCAGTGTGGCTGGTGACCAGGAGGGAGGTGATGGGAGGGTGGGGGTCATTGGATTTTACACCAATAGAAATGTGCAGAACAGCTATTGTTGTTGATTTGATGACTAAATGATCGTCCAGAATGACATCAGACTAAGTAACAGCAGGGAAGTAGGCACAGGTCCAAATGTCTGAAACATCAGTTTACACTTATATCTCTTAAATTTCTAAAAAATATATGTACTTAACTCAATGCTTTTTGAATTTGAAGGACAAAAGACATTTTGCTTCCAGATATCTGGAAACCTATACAATCATCCCACAATGCATTGCTTGGCATATGGAAGGGGTCCTAGAATAAAATTAAATTTTCTTGGTCAACATTTGAATGTGTTGTTTTGGTAGACACTACACATTTACAAATTTAATGAATAATATATAATTTGAATGAATTCCAGTGATTTTTGTAACAGTTCTGGTAAAGCCTCTTGTCTTTGCCAGCAAAAACACTTTTCAGGTCTTAAATCTACTTTGAGAATACTGAGTTTCTTCCTGGTGCTCCTTCACCTATGCAGAATGTACCTCCACAGTATCATCAGTTGGATCCTAGATAGAGCTCTGTGCATTCTGAGGTTCAGCTGCATGAAAATTAGAGATGTTCTCATAATCCATCTCCACCTCTTCTTCCTTCAAGAGAAAATAAAGTAAGATTTTCAGGAGTTTTATCATCAATTTCCCACTTTAAAGGATGAGTGAGGTTTGTTTAAACTTTAAATTAACTTCAACTTTAAGAGACAATGTTTCAAAAAAGAATTTCAAGAACACATTGCATTGGCAATGAGAATAAGTATTTGATCAATAAGTTCACCTCAATACTTTCTTAGGTAATCCTGTGTTTTGATAAAGGAGATCAAATGTTTCCTGCCTGTGTTCACCAGGTTTGAACACACTGTAGATGCTATTTTGAAAATTTGCAGCATGACTGTTTAAGGTTGTGGACATGTTTCTTTTTATACAGATAACAAGATGATAGAAAAGCAAGAAATAACAGCTCTGTGAGGGACATCATTGGTGTTTGTTTGTTGGTGTTAAGTACTGATTTTCTGCTTCATTTTACGATTCTAAAGAAACATACGATGGGATTTGCTGGATTATTTTATTTACCTTCTGTCTCTCACAGCTGAAGTGTTTCTGTGATGAACAGTTTAGACCAAACATCTCTTTTTAAGTAAGACAACTTGCAAAATGTATGGCTAGTATAGCATACTTTCTTACCACGTAATCATTGTTGACTTGTGTGTTCATGGTTCCCTGCAGAAGTGATTTATTCTTCCTGTGTGGTAAAAGTAATGAATAGATCACGATCACATGAGTAAATCAAACATGGATATTTGTTTGAAATTGTTTTGTTAGTCAAAGACTAAACCATATTTCTTACCTGTACAAATTAAAAACTAAAACCACTATAAAGATCAAAATAATGCCAATAAAGGAAAGTTTCATAGCTGATGTTCCTTTAAGTATTTTAGAGGCCATGTGATCTGTGGTATAGAATAGAGAGACACACATGTTAAGTTGATTGTAGCTTCACAATGAGAGAAGTTATTATTCCTCAAGTGTACATCAACTCTTTACCACTGTGTGATAAAAGCCAACCATTAGGCAGTTTAGGAATAACACGAAATTAAAATTATAGGGGTGCCAGCCATTTTACTTCAAACTCTTTTATTAACTCTCTTCGCAGTGGTTTATGATTTTATTATTTTTTTCGAAGCCTCTACTGACATACATTTAAGATAAAGCTAAGAATTAAATATTAAATTAAATTAAATTAATTAAATTAAATTAATAGACAAAGAACTTTCCCGCCAGTTCCAGATTAAAGCGGATCTGACGTTGACCTACGTAATCAAGCGTGTACGTCAGGCGGAAGAGATAACGCGACAGGTGAATCTTCAAGCTAACCGACCAGAATCTCAGCTGGCTAAAGTCACAGCTGTCAGAAAGTCTGAGGGACAGCTTAGAAGAAAAATGCAGCGGCATGAACCTAACAGTCACAGCACTCACACAAAGGAGGAGTGTTGGAGGTGTGGAAAACCACGCCATTGAGATCAAAGGCTTTGCCCTGCATTGAAAAGTAAATGCAACAAGTGTCGAAAGCATGGACATTGGGAGTGTAAATGTCATTCTAAAGGCCCGTACACACCGGGACGAATTTCGCCGGCGAAATTCGCTTCGTGACTAAACAAAGGGCACCAATGAGAGTGTGCACACCGACGCGAAAAAACGCCACGCGTCAAAGCGTCAAAAAAAAAAACCCTCGGGTTCGTTTTTTTTTTTTTTTGACGCCTCGCGTCGAAATCTATTCGACCAATGAGAATGGCGCTTTTGCACACGTGTCTGGAGCTTCTGAAGTTTCCGTAAAACACAACTTGGGGGCGCTCAAACACAAAACTGCTTTTCTGAGCACACATACCAGCAAAGGAGATAGACGCCCAGTAGCGGCTACACTGCCGCAAAGAAATGATGACGGACATTCTAAAATATCCCCGAAAACGCTCATTAAACATTTTCAGCTCTTGTACCAGTCGATAAAACTCACCATGTTCTTCTGACAAGCGCGTAAATACTGGCTCTCTTCTTCTGAGTGAAAAGCGACCACCTTGTATACAGCGCCATCTAATGTCAGGGAATGAAATTGCATGTTCAGTCGGCTCATCGTCAGCGAAAATCGCCTGGGTGTGAACACAAAAGACGTGGCGAAAAACGCTGGCGAATAACGCCTGGCGAATATTCGTCCCGGTGTGTACGGGCCTTAACGCAGTGAGAGAGGTCACAAATGATCTTCCAGAGCAGGCATATTTCCTTGGAGCCGTAAATGGGGAGGATAAGGATGGTGCATGGACTGTAACTTTACCCCAAAAAAATGTGAGGGTGAACTTTAAAATTGACACGGGAGTGGATGCTACAGTTATTGATCAGGAGACTTTCAAAAAGATGAGCCCTAAAACTGAACTGTTGGCTCCAGATACACACTTTGTAAGCCCTGGAGGTGACCTCAAATGAATGGGGAGGTTTCTAGGTGAAACCAGCTACAATAGAAAAAACTATGCATTTAATGTGTACGTGATACAAGGAACACGCTGCTTATTGGGTCGCAATGAAGCCGTAAAAATGGGCTTAGTGAAGAGGCTCGAGGAGGTCTCAGATGTGTTTGGAGCTGGAGGACTGCTTAGAATGGAACCAGTAAAAATAGCCCTGCGTGAAGACGCCCAACCATATGCAGTTCATTCAGCCAGACGGATACCGTTGCCGCTGGTGCCACTGGTGAAAAAGGAACTTCAGCACATGGAAAAGGAAGGCATAATTTAAAAAGTCACACAGCCAACAGAATGGTGTGCTGCAATGGTGCCAGTCCTCAAACCCAATAAAAAGGAGGTTCGTATTTGTGCAGATCTCTGGAAACTGAATAAAGCTGTAAAGAAGGAGAAGTACATCATGCCCACAGTGGAGGAGATTCTGCCAAAACTCACAGGATCAAAAGTGTTCACATCACTGGATGCAGCAAGCGGATTTTACCAGATTCCCCTGCATGAAGAAAGTACGATTTTGACAACCTTCATTACTCCATTTGGGAGATATGCCTTCCGCCGTCTTCTGTTCGGCATAACAAGTGCTCCAGAAAATTTTCAAAGAAAAATGACAGAGACTCTTGCCATCCTGGAAGGTATTGAGATCTTTATGGATGATGTTCTGATCCATGCCGAGACGGAGGAGCAACATGACCAACGACTGGCCAAGGTTTTGAAAATCATAGAAGCAGCAGACCTCAAGCTGAACAG
Source organism: Oryzias curvinotus (assembly GCA_023969325.1). NCBI lineage: Eukaryota > Metazoa > Chordata > Actinopteri > Beloniformes > Adrianichthyidae > Oryzias > Oryzias curvinotus. The sequence continues at coordinate 28,159,267 of CM043721.1, forward strand.
AGCACAGTCCAAGTTCAAGCAAAGAGAAGTTCATTTCCTGGGTCACATAATCGATTAGGCTGGCTTTAGAGCAGCTCCACAAGAAGTGACTGGCATAGAGAACTTTCCACAGCCACAAAATGTAACTGAACTCAAAAGGTTCTTGGGGATGCTTAATTATTTAGCCAAGTTCGTACCAGAACTGTCAACCGTGGCTCACCCATTGTATGAGCTACTGAAAGGACAAGTGGAGTGGATATGGGGACCTGCACAGTGTGAGGCGTTCCGAAAGGTAAAGACGGCGCTGACTACCTCTCCAATACTCACCTTCTACGACGCCAGCAACCCCACCCTTGTGTCAGCAGATGCTAGCAGCTATGGGCTAGGGGGCATCCTCCTTCAGCAACACGGGGACCACTGGAAACCGGTAGCTTACTGTTCCAGACGTCTTAGCGATGCAGAAAGAAGATACGCACAGATCGAAAAGGAGTAATTGGCTAGTGTGTGGGCGTGCGAACACTTTGACAAGTACTTGTATGGACTGGATTCTTTTAGGTTGGTTACAGATCATAAACCACTAGTACCTCTGATGAACAACAAAGACCTGGACTGTGTACCAGTTAGGTGCCAGAGGCTACTGATGAGATTCATGCGTTTTAATGCCATAGCAGAGTATGCCCCAGGCAAGACCTTGGCGGTAGCAGATGCCCTCTCTAGGGGCCCTGAACAGCGTTATGGTGATGAGACTAGTCATGAGGATGTGGCAACACATATTGAGGTGGTCATGAGTCAGGTCCCAGCCACAACATAAAGGATAACAGAGTTAAGACAACACACAGAAAATGACAGTCAGCTACAGGCAGTCATAGGTTTCATCAGAAATAGGTGGCCTGAGTATGTTGACATGGTACCAGTGACGATCAGGGAATTTTATCATGTCAGAGGAGAACTGTCAAAGGTTGATGGGTTAGTCATCAGAGGCAGGCGCATTGTTGTTCTTACAGAAATGAGAGGGATTATATTGAGGAGAATACATGATGGACATCAAGGCTTGGTTAAATGCAGAGAAAGAGCTAATCAGTCGGTGGCCCAGAATGTCTGAAGAGATTGTGACAACTGCGCAACAGTGTGCATTCTCTAGGGAAAACAAGGGTTCACAGAGAAAGGAGCCATTGATGCCTAGTGAGCTCCCATCAAGGCCGTGGCAAAAGGTTGCCAAAAATTTGATGGAGTTTAGGAAGTAACATTATTTAGTGGTATCAGACTATTACTCCAGATATCTTGAAATACTGAACCTGCCCACAACTACCAGCAGTCAGGTTGTAGCTAAGCTGAAAGCCACATTTGCACGTTTTGGCATCCCGGAGGTGCTGATGAGTGATAACGGACCCCAGCTAGTTTCTGCAGAGATGAGAGAGTTTAGTCAGTCACATGACTTTGTTCATGTCACGTCAAGCCCACACTACCCACAGAGTAATGGTCAGGCTGAGCGGGCAGTTCAGACAGCTAAAAGCATTTTGAGACAGGATGACCCACTTCTTGCCTTAATGTCGTACGGAGCCACACCTTCCTCCTCCACAGGTGTCAGTCCAGCGGAACTGCTGATGGGCTGGAAAATACGAACTATGCTACCCACCTTGCATGACAACCTGAAACCGGATTCAAGATTCAAGATATTTATTTTGTCATTGTCAGTTGAACAACGAAAATGCGTTTGGAGCCTCAACAACAGCCACTCAGTTCAGTTCACCCAATAAATAAATAAATAAATAAATAATAACCAAAGTGCAGCATCAGTACGAAAGGAAAACACAGCAAAGACTTAACATGAAAATAAATAGGACATTAAATAAGACATTCAGTGTGCACAAGATTTTAAGTTAGCAGCAGCAATGCTAGACCAGTTTTCACAGTGTTCGCAGTGTGCTCAGATAAGGAGAGGGGGGGAGGCAGTAGCTAGGAGGGAAAGTTCAGCAGCCGCACAGCCTGTGGATAAAGGCTGTTGCTCAGTCTGGTAGTTTTGGCCTTAATAGACCTGTACCTCCTTCCTGAGGGGAGTAGATGGAAGAGGTGGTGGGCTGGATGGTGCGGGTCACGCAGGATGTTGTGGACTCTCTTCAGACAGCAGGGGGTGTAGAGACTGCTCATCTCTGGGAGAGTGGTCCCAATGATTTTCCCAGCTGTTTTCACCACCCGTTGGAGTCTCTGCTGATCTGCCTTTGTGCAGCTATGAAACCACACTAGGAAACTAAATGTCAGTACACTGCTGATGGCACAGTTGTAGAAGTTCACCATCAGCTGCCTGGAGATTTTTGCCGTCTTCAGTTTCCTCAGGTAGTACAAGCGTTGTTGGGCCTTGCCCACCACTGAGGCAGTGTGTGGACCCCATGATAGGTCCTCCGTCACTGTGACCCCCAGATGGTCACCCTCTCCACCATCTCCGTGCCAATGGAAAGTGGCTGATGGTTCTTACTGCGTCTTCGGAAGTCAACAATAATTTCCTTGGTCTTTGTGATGTTTAGTATCAGGTCGTTATTGTTGCACCATGACGCCAAGTGTTGCACTTCTTTCCTGTAGTCCGTTTCATTATTGTCGTTGATGAGTCCAAGCACCGTAGTGTCGTCAGCAAATTTAACGATGAGGTTGGATGAAGATGATGAGCAGCAGTCATGAGTATACAGAGAGTAGAGTAGAGGGCTCAGCACACACCCTTGGGGGGCCCCTGTGTTGATTAAAACAGTGGATGAAGTGTACTTTCCTACTCTAACCCTCTGTTTTCTGTTGGTTAGGAAATCGGTAGTCCAGTTGCACAGTGCGGTGCTGAGTCCAAGGGGGTGTAGCTTGGCTCGAAGCTTGAATGGCCGAATTACATTAAAAGCTGAACTGTAGTCCACGAAGAGAAGCCGTGCATAGGTGTTCTTATGCTCCAGATGCTCCAGTAGCCTATGGAGCACAATGGCGATGGCATTCTCAGTTGACCTGTTCTTCTTATAGGCAAATTTATATGTATCCAGTGAAGGTGGTATAACCAGTTTTTCCAGGCACTTTGCTGGGATGGGAGTGAGCGCCACGGGTCTGTAGTCATTTAGACATGTGACCTTCGATTGCTTAGGAATGGGGGTTATTGTAGCAGATTTGAAGCTGATGGGGACCCATGCTGTGGAGAGCGACAAGTTGAAGATGGTGGTAAAGATGTCAGTCAGCTCCTCTGCACAGTCCTTCAGCACCCGGCCCAGTACACCATCTGGCCCGGCTGCTTTCCTGGTGTTGATGTTTTTCAAAACACCCCTCACCTCGTGTGTGCTCAGGACTGGGGGGGTGTCGGTTGAGTGAAGGGGGGGGGGGGGGGGGGGGGATAGGATCTTTGTTTTCTCTGTCAAAACGGGCATAGAAGAGGTTTAAGTCCTCAGCCAGTGTAGGACAGCCCACTGGGGGTGATGGTGATTTCCTCTTATAGTCCGTAATTGCCCTTATGCCCTCCCAGACCTGTCTGGGGTTTGTGGCGGAGTCTAAACTGGCTTCAATGCGCCTCTTGTATTGTTGTTTTGCAGTGTTGATGCCTTTCCTTAAAGCAGTCCTAGCTTTGCTGTATGCTTCCTTATCCCCTCCTTTGAGTGCACAGTTCCTTGCTCTGATCAGTTGTTGTACTCCATTTGTCATCCAAGGTTGTTGATTTGGAAACACAAAAAGCTGTCTCCAGACTGTTACTTTATCCACGCAGAAACAGATGTAATCCAAAACAGTGGAGGTGTAACTATCCAGGGTTTCACGGGTGACTTTGCCTTGCTCTCTGAATACATCCCAATTCGTGTGGTGGAAACAGTCCCGAAGCATAGGAACAGCATCACGTTGCCATGTTCTTACTGTTTTTGTTGTCTTCTTCTCCTTTTTGATTATGGGTGTATAAACTGGATGTAACAGAAGAGATAGGTGGTCAGATTGTCCGAGGTAAGGATAAACCTGAGCTTTGTATGCTTTTGCTATGTTGGTGTACACTTGGTCCAGTGTCTTATCCTCTCTGGTAGCACATTTCACGTTGTGGTGGAATTTATGAAGGACTGATTTTAAGTCAGCATGATTGAAGTCTCCAGATACAGTCTGGATGTGCTACTAGGCCGTTGTTGATGCTGCTGTGTAGCTGTGCTAGCGCTAGCTTAGCATTAGCGTCCGGTGGAATATACACAGCACAGATGTAAACAGCAGAGAATTCCCTCGGGAGGTAAAACGGTCGACACTTTAGTAGCAGGAGTTCCACCTCCGGGCTACACAGCTTCTACAGTACGGTGACGTTGGTGCACCAAGAGTTGTTTATGTAGATGCAAAGCCCTCCGCCACTCTTCTTACCCAACTCCGCTGTCCTGTCGGCCCGGTAGACGGTGCGGCCCTCCAGCTCTATAGCCGCGTCTGGGATGGTGCTGTCCAGCCACATTTCCGAGAGAAACATGCAGCAGCAGTTGTTAAAAGTCCTTTGTGTAGCTGTCAGCAGTCGGATCTCATCCATCTTGTTCCGGATTGATCGCACATTGGAGAGAAAGATGGTAGGAAGCTGCGGTTTAAAGGGGTTAGCCTTAAGCCGAACCCCTATGCCCGCTCTCTTGCCTCTCTTCTGTCTGCGCTCGCAGCGTCTCCTTTTCCGGCTTTCTGTTGTGAGTATACCGGGGGATTGTCTCGCGATCTCCGGGGGGAAGAGGTATTCGGCTGACAGGTGGTGTTCTCCAGTATTTAGTTGTAGGAGTTCCATACGACTGTACTTAAGTGATAACGTTCTTGATATGTGCAAAAAAAATGCAAATCACCAGTGTTAAAGTGCAAAAAAAAAAGTGTAGCTGTGTGAGCTCCGGGCCGCCATCTTGGATCTGATAAATTTCAAATGAGCACCCACAGAGGAGGAGATCTGACAGGCGGATGCAGCTGCCAAGCAAGAGCAAGCTCACTACTACAATAGCAGAAATGGAGTACAACTTTTACGTCCATGCAGCCAGGAGACCCAGTGCTCACCAAACTGGACGGACAGAAAGGATGGACAACGTCTGCTGTGGTTCTCAGTTCTAGCTCTACTCCAAGGTCCTACGTCGTGGAAACAGACCAAGGAGAGCGCTACAGAAGAAACAGACAACACCTGCAGTTCATCCCATCACCACCTAAACCTGTCAGTGAGACCACCCACCAGCACATTCTAGAACACACGCAGGAAGGGGAAAAGCAACAAACTCTTACAACTTTCCCAGGGACAGGTACCGTCACTCGCTCAGGCAGAGTGACCAAAGCCCCAGTCAGACTAGATTGGTGATTTTGGACTTTAGTAGAGAAGATTAGTAATCTATAAGTATTTATATTTTCTTTGTTGAGGTATTTCAGCATCTGTTTCAATTAGTTGTTCTGTTCTGAAAGAAAGGGTAAGAGAAAAGGAAAAATGTTAATCTCAGGTAATTAGCTAAAGGAAGAATGTTAATTTTAGGTAATAAGTTGAAGCCTAGAATAAGGAAACAGGTTAAATTTCATGTAAAAATATGAAGCCTAGAATTTTTATAAGGCAATTGAGTTATTATTAAAATAACAGTTTACACCAGGAAGTTATTAGTTCCACTAAGAGTTTTCTAAAACAGTGTTTTTTAACCAGTGTGCCGCGGCACACTAGTGTGCCGCGGGAGATGGTCAAGTGTGCCGTGTGAAATTGCCCTCATTAACTGATATAAAAACATTTTCCATCTCCAGGATTTCAGCTCTCTGTTCATCCAAACAGGACTTGATAAAACACTGAGGAGTTAGGAATATAAAAGATCATAAAATACTTTTTTCTTTGCGTTTATTTTATTTTATTAAAGACATTTTGATAAGAATGACGTACCGCGATTCAGCTGCAGCTCCGGCTGTATTTTAAAAAAGTCCCGCCCCTTTAATTGAATCCACCAATCATTCTTGAAGGCTTAATCACATGTCATCAGTCTGACCAATCAGAAGTGGTTAAAGTCTTCACTTCCTTGTCCCGATTTAGCTCATAAAGTCGCTTAGTTCCAACAAAAATAGCAGCTAAAGCTCGTCTTTAGTGGTGTAACTTTCCACAGAATCCGGTATCAGACCGTGGAACAAGAGAACAAAACCATGAAGCTCAGAGACGCGATCTCCGCCGGCCGTTTTATCCACTACATCTCCCATGATGCATTGGGTTGTGAGAGTGACAGCGCACAAGGAGATCTGTTGTTAAACGTCTTGAAACCAACAAACACACATCAAACTGTTTTAAAATCTTCTAACTTAACTTTTATTGCATCTTTTTTGAAAAAAACAGCTGCAGTTTCCAGCTTTTTCTGCAACAATTATCTCAAAAATACATGTGAGATTATGGAGGGACTGTAGATCAATACAGATTATAGAGTTTCTCCTTTTTTTTTTTTTTTTTTAATTTTTGGATCCTGGTGTGCCGCGGGATTTTTTTTAAGGTTAAAGTGTGCCGTGGCTCAGAAAAGGTTGAAAAACACTGTTCTAAAACACTGTTACTGGAAGGGGGAGATGTAATGTTAGAAGTGACCAGTAGAGCGCACTGGTAAGTTGAGCATGAAGGGACTGATGTGGAAAGAGCACGAAGATGAAGTTGATGAATGACTGGATCTGGAATGTATGTCAGAGAGCAACGGAGGAGTAAATGTCTTAAAAGTTTGAACCTGCAAAGTGTCCTGCATTCTATTTTATGGCTGTAAGACAAGAACAGACATTACCAAAGGCTATAAGCCAACACATAAAAAAACAATTTTTGGTAGTATTTTTTTGGTTGTGGCATTTTTTTAGAGTTAAATTATATTTAGATTTCTACTGAATATGTTGCAAAGGTGGCCGTCATTGTTAAAACGAGCCAATTATTGTAACTTTGTTTGGAAAAAGGAAACAGATGAATAGAAACAGTGAAAGAGCAGATTCACAAAGATTAAAGAGGAAGCAAATCACTAACACAGCACTTGTATGCAGACAGGCTGACTATGGTTCCCAGCACCAATGATGTTGGTTGCATTGCAAACATAGCACGCTTCATCTTCTCTTTGAACCCAAGCCAGATTCAGTTCATGTTCATTTGCTGCTAGAATTGTCCAATCAGAGGGCTTAGACTTATTGTAGCCGTACCAGGAGAACCATGGCTTTGGGTTTGCATCAGTGTAACAGACAAACGATATGCTGCTGTTAAGCTTTACGTCGTATTTATCATCACCACGCAGGATAATTGTGCTCTGAGGTTTGACTAGAATAAAAATATATAAGGTTTAGAAAACAAGATTTCTTAAAGAAAAATGTTTGAATCATGTAACAAATGAAGATTCTTAGCTTACATTGAACATCAAGGTGATATTGTTGTGAGGATCCAGAACCCACAGAGTTTGTAGCTGTGCATCTGTAGTTGCCTCTGTCTTCTGGTTTGACCCTCAGTTTATATGTCTGACTTTTCTGAAGAGGCAAAGAGCTGGATTCTTTGATCCAGGAAAAGCTGTCAGGCTGTGGGTTGCTTCTTTTCACTACACATTCTAGTGTAACCTCGTCTCCTTCTTTAATGTCTTTGAAGCCTCTATTGGGATTCTGCCATTTCATCTGAACCTCCACTTCAGGTTTATCTGTGGACCAAGATGCAACACATCAGACAAGAAAATCAACCGAGCCTCATTAGTGATGAAAATGATGACATGATATATCCAGTAAAGCACATAATAACCAATCACCATATTTTTCAAACTATGAGTCACACTGGAGTATGGAGTTTTTATATGGTATATATCAGTAACAGACCATGTATTACCCACCTGGGCCTTCAGTAGAGCTACATCTGAATCACTTAACCCCCTTATTAACCATTTTACGATACAGGAACAAGCTTTGCACTGCATATCAAACATTCCTGTAGCCGCAATAAATACCTCTAAAAAACTGATTAAACAAAACAGTACCTGATATAATAAGTGAATAAAAAACATAGATACTGACATGACACATTAATGATTACTTTTCTAGACTCTCCACTTCCTGGTATGTCACATTTACAGTTGTAGTATCCAGAATCGGATTCTTTTACAGATTCAAAGTTTGAGTCGAGCTCCGTCACTATACCACTGGCTGTTTTTCATCCAGTGAAATTTGGTGCTGGAATATGACCATGGGTGAGTGCAAATATGATGCACAGCTTCTCCTTCTTTTACATGTAATGATATCTCCCTCTTCATCTTTAGGAACGCTGTGTTGACAAATTTGACACAAATAAAAGGTTATCAGCCAACATGTAAAAAACTCTTAGTTCCTGGCAAAAAACAAATGATGAAAGATCTCTGTAAATAATGGCAATAAGTTAGAAGGGAACTACAGTTTTGGTTATTAGGTTTTAATGCCTTTTTTTCATCTCAAACTGTATCAAGTTTAATGACTGTATGATGTGTGAATTAATGTGTGTTATTTGATCTTTTAAAACAATTGAAATAAACTTCTATTATTTGGTAACTTACGTTTAACAGTTAAGTGAACTCTCTTGATCAAGTATTTGTCCTTGTTCTCTAAGGTTTAACAGGAAAACTCCCGTCCGTCATCTCTCCAGCTAGCAGTAAAGCTGTATGAAATGCTCTTAGCTTGTCCAGAACTCTGGGAGAGTCTTCCAGATGAAGAGTCGATCCGCAGGTTTGAAGGACATGTATGTGGTGTGGAGCATGTGAGCGTGACCTTTTCAGAATCCAACACCACAGGTGGCTCCTCAAACGTGATTGGACACGGATTATCTGAAAACACAACAACCAAATGCTAAAAAATATGGAGTTTGGAGTGTGACTGTTTGAGGTTGTGGACAGGTGTCTTTTACATAGAGAAGCAGTTCAAACAGGTAACAAGTGGAGGACAGAGGATCCTCTTACAGAAGAAGTTACTGGTCTGTGAGAACCAGAAATCATGCTACTAACCAAACGACCAAACATTTATTTTCCACTATAATTTAAAACTAAATTCTTTAATAATCAGACAATGTGATTTTCTGGTTTTCTTTCTCATTTTGCATCTCACTGTTGAGGTATACCTTTGATAAAAAATTTACAGGCCTCTATTATCTTTTTAAGTGGGAGAACTTGCACTAAATACTTTTTTGTCACACTGTAGCTGTTTCAGGTGCACAGTTAGCGCTCTTGCCTCACAGCAAGAAGTGAAGTCCTGGCTGGGGGGCCTGAAACAGAACATTAATAGGGCACCTCTCTGTGTGGAGTTTGCATGCTCTCCCCGTGCATGCTTTGGTTTTTTCTCCTCAACAGGGTCTCCCCACTATCCAAAAACATGCTTCATAGTCACTCTAAATTGTCCATGGGTGTGTTATTGTGGCCCTGCAACAAAATGGGGACCTGTCCATGATGTTCCCAGCCTTCGCTTGCAAGTGGCCAGGATAGGCTCCAGCAGCCCCGTGTCCACAAAAGGGACAAAATGGATTAGAAGATGAATAAATTAATCTGTTGCTTTGAAATGTACAAATATGGAGGACATGTTTTTTCAATGTCATCAAAGTGTTCTTGTAATATGACTAACAAAAAATTTTTTCTGTGAATTTAAATTTATTGTAATTGTTCCTGTAAAACTTAACAAACAATACTTGAGTAGATTTACGCTATAGACCATGTATCTGTAGTGTAGGAAGTATACTAACTGAATACCTCTTCAAAATAAATTGGAACATCTGATTAGTGTACAGATAGTATATGAAAAGTACACTTTGAGCATATTGGCTCACTTTTAAGTACACTGTTCAATTAAAAAGACTACTTTTTGATAAGGGAAGCAAAGAAAGTGTTCTATCTTAACCCTTGTGCTATCCTATGACCCCACCCTTCCATTGACGTGTTATTCCTACCATGACAAAGGTGGATAAAGGTGGAAAGGATTTCATGTAATCCTTGGACACCAGTGAAGATCACAAATCATTAGCCACGGTTACATGGGCAAAATATCTTGATTGGATCAATGGTCAGGTTAATATTCAACCGTGTACATGGGCCCAGAAAACCTTTGTCCAATTAGAACAAACGTTCACATGGGGTCACTCTTTCAGTCGGAATTAATCATTTGGGCATGCGCAATATTGTTGCAAATACCGGAAAAGGAAATAAATCCCGTTGTAAACAAACAGAGTTGCCATATACGTTTATGCAGCAGCTCAGTAATTTACGAGACGACCTTCCAAACGTGCTTTTATTAATGTTATGAATATTATGAGGTGCCTGTTCGCTCATCATTTTATTTTCTAATCCATGTGGTCAGTGCTTTTTATGTGGAAGAACGGAGCTGGAAGACGCCAGGATAAGGAGAGGCAAACACGCGCTAACAACATTAGCTTTTGTCAAACTTTCTTTGATGAACACAAAATCCATGCTGGAAAACGCTGCAGTCTGCATCTTGGGAATAACATCAGCCTTTATTTTGTTGGGACACAACTGAAAACAAAAATCCATGTGATTGTTTGAACAGTTACACCGCCCCAAAGCCGCTGTGTGTGCTGGCGGTCCGAGCTCTGCTCGGACACGGTTCTCCTGAGTCCTGCAGCCGCTAACCCAGAGAAGCGGGACGGCTCGCAGTCTGAATTCTCCCACACATAACAAAACAACAAAACGCACACGTAACTAAGCATCCTCCCTTCCCCTTAAACACACATTAATAAATTCTGCTGCTGTTTGCTCGGTCCCCTGGCGACCAAACCCGGACCACGCAGGGTACAGACGTCACGGTGCACGAAGCGTTCCTCCCCGGCACCCCCTTGTGAGGGGTGTAAGAGAGGGAAGAGGCGCTTCACACCGCAGAGCAGCTGATCGGTCCTGTATGCGCCACCAAAACTTTCTCTCAGCGAAACACCATCTATGCATGATGTAAACCAGAGCAGTAGTGACACACGATCGGAATGAACTTTTTACATGCACAACGATCGGATAAACAATCGGTATAATCCACCTATCTCGATCGGAAAGAAATTTTGTTCCGAACGTGTCTGATCGGGGCAGACTATTCCAAATGGCGTGTTTACATGACGCATCCTTCCGATCAGGCGCTCTTTCCGATTACTTTTGCCCATGTAAACGGAGCTAATGAAGAAAAAGGTTCAGCGCACTGTCTAGTGGGGTCTAGATGACCGAACTCCTAATGTTAAAGTGCCCAGGATAGCACAGGGGTTAAACCTGAAATTTTCTAGGCAATATTTTAAAATGTTTGTTACAATATACATTTTAAGCTTAGATTTCTAGTGTAGCCATAGTTTGGAATATGTTTTACACTTACCAACAACGGTTAGATTTGCTGCAGGGTTTGTCGTCCATTTGACATTTTCTGATTTCCCAAAGAATCTCAGCGAATAGCTTCCACTGTCATTTTTAGTTAGTCCACAGATGAAAATGTTGCAGATCTGTTCTGGTTGGTGAGTTTTTTGACTTGTGAGTAAAAAATCAGAAAAGTTTACTCTGTTTCTGAAGAGGGAACTGACGGGCCACTTTGATTCATTGGTGCTGTAAATGACAGTGCCAGTAAAGCCATGTTCTCCAGTCCTAATTTCATCCTTCAACCAAAACCAGTCTGCACCTTCAACAGAAATATCAGCACTTTTGGGTTTACATTTGATGTGGACACAAGAGCCTTTCATGGCTGTGAGCTGGGTCTTCTCTAAGACTAAAGGATTTTCTTGGTAAGAAAATACATCTGTAGGATTGAAAAAAGTAGAAGGATAATGTTAATAAACTTCAACACAAATGTTTTTGAATAAAATCTTAAATGGAGGTAAAAAAAAAAACTTACTTTTCACAACAGAAAGAAACACCAACCACCAAAACATGTGAGGATCAATTTTTAAACTGGACAAAAACAAACATTGTGTTTGTAGACCACTTCATATTTAAAGCATTCCTGTGCAAATGTTTTAATAATAGTTTATTACAATTTAATCTGAAATTTTAAAAAAGTTAATCGACTTAATCGACTTAAGTAATTTAAAAGCACAGAAGTGGGAGCTTACCAAAACCAGTTCAAAACCACGCTGGGGAGAAGAAAAGAAAAACTACCAACAACTCTCAGTCCATCACCTAAAACAAGAAAAAACAACTGATCATCAGAACAAGAAAACAAAATGTCTGAAGACAAACAACTCAACCTATAAACAGAAAATAAGCCTGAAGTTACACTCCTTTGCCTAAAACAAATGGCTCAATTATACCTCCAGGGCGCGACAATTTAAGAACAAATTTCCCAACAAAAGAGAAATAAAATCTTCGAAATGGAATCAACACAGCCTTGGTCCAGCTGAGCTGCCGCGCTCACTCCAGGAGGCTTGTTTCAATAAGGAGCACCAGAGTAGATATACGTCTGTGTATGTCAGGTCACCTTAGGTCACCTTACACCATCCCTTTCAGTGCAAATGAACTATACTGCAGATTTCTCAACTTCCTATTTATCCCCTCTCTTTTCCAGTAATTAAAGTGTGCAAAATCCTAAAGTTGCAAAATTGCAATTTTTATTTAAAACCCTCTGGAGAAACACATTGCTGAGCATCACAGATTACCATACATGAATTGAACTTTATTAATCCCAACAGGGGGAAACTCAATGCTGCTGAAACACGATTTTTCTTTCATTACAGTAATGTAAATATAAACATAGGATTTAGAATGTGTTTTGTCCAGAAAGTATATAACCTAATGTTATTTACCTGACGGTTTTAAACTTAGTGCAGGTTCTGGATGAAAACATTGACATCTTTTATACATTCATGTGTCCTTTTTAAATAATAATTTATTAGATTTCAATGTAAAAAAAAATGTAAAAAGGAACAAGCTTCATCAACTACAGCAATTCAAAAGCGCTGGAATGGTAACTTAACAAAATCAAAATCATGCTGAGGAGTGACGAGAAAAGCCAGAGTTCACAACACTGTTATGGTGCCTGTCAGTCTCCTCCCCCTCCCCCTCCTGCTCTGCTCCTGACTCCACCAGCTGGGACCAATTCACCTCATCACCTGCTCTGCTCTTAAGGAGATCCAGACCCATTAGCCAACACCAGACTTTCTGGCCTCCAGAAGCGCGAATTTTGTCTGTTGGCAAACAGCTCAGAAATTGAAAGTTGACGTACTGGCGGTTTTCTTCGAGAGCTCGGTCGCTCGGACCCTCGCGCTTGGGCTCTGATTGCTCTGCCAGCTCAGCTGATGATACCCCTGAGTCGGCTGGTGAGCATGGCTAAATCGAGGATGGACGCTAAGGCAGTGGCGGGTAGGCACAGCTGTGTTGTGACTGGGAAGGAGTGGGGAGATGACGGGGGATGTGAAAGTGAGGATAGTATGGAGATGAGCTGTGGGATTGAAACGGGAAGGGAAAAGAGGGCAATAGTTTTGATGGAGCTGATGCTGGAAAATAAAGAAGGGTGATGTCAACTGACAGTGATGAAGAAGGAGGGGATGGCTATAAAGTCATTCTGAGATTTTCTGAAGGACAAGGGTTAAGTTCTTTGAGCCCGATAAAACTGATGACTATCTTGAAGAATCAAGTGGGGGACATTAAAATTGCTAAAGTTTTGAGAGATGGGAACCTGTTGATTGTTTGTAGGAGTGAGGAGCAGAGGGACAGGGCCTGTAAAATGAGAGAAGTGGGGAAACATAAAGTTGTTAGTACAAGCAAGGTAGGATTGGGAGGTCAGGGGCGAAGGGGAGTGATTTGGGGCATACCTGTGGAGATGTCTATTACAGAACTCAAAGCTAACCTACGAGGGGCAGAAATAAGAGAAGCAAGGAGATTAAGTGTTTTTCGGGATGGTGTGAGGAGGGATTCTGAGGGAATACAGTTGGAATTTATGGGAAGGAGCCTGCCGGACAGAGTATCCCTGGGATACATGTCATATACTGTGAGGAAATACATTCCTAAACCTAGAAGATGTTTTCACTGCCAGAGATTTGGACACACTGCTGCTGTATGTAAAGGTAAGCAGAGGTGTCCCAGGTGTGGAGAAGATCATAGCTATGAGTCCTGTGGAAACAAGTTAAAACCAAAGTGTTGTAACTGTGGGGGGGACCATAGTGCTGCGTACGCAGGCTGTCAGGTTATGAGGAGAGAAGTCCATATTCAAAAAACCAGAGTACTACATAAAATCTCATATGCAGATGCAGTTAAAATGGTTGGTAGGGATTCTGATAAACAGACAGGTGTCACACAAGAGGTGTCAATTAGTGTACAGGACAAGAATGTTGAGGGGAGAGTTTGGTTAGATTTGAAGAAACTGGTCACGTTTGTAGCGGGAGTTATAAATGCAACGATGGAAACTAAGTCGAAAACGTAAAGAATACAAATCATTGTAAAAGCGGCGGCGAACCATTTGGACATCAATGAGTTGACATGGGAAGGGGTTCGGAACAACCTCAGTGCCCAGTCTAGTCAGGAGGTGGGAAGTGTGGGATAGTAAATGGTTCTTATACTTCAATGGAACGCAAGGAGCTTATTGGCGAATGGCCAGGAATTGAAAAAGTGTATAGATGACTTAGATCATAAACCAGATATTATATGTATTCAAGAGACGTGGTTGAGGCCAAATTTAGATTTTAGAATTTCCCAATATACGGGAATCCGGTGTGATAGAGCAGAGGGAGGTGGGGGTGGTTGTGTCACCTTTATAAAAAACAATTTCAATTACAGGGTGATTAAAATGGGAACACAAGAAGAATTTATTGGCATTGAACTTTTAATTGATCTGGGGAGATTGTATGTTGTTAATTACTATAATCCATGCAAAAAGTTAGATCTGAGTATTCTCAAATCAATTAGTCATCTGGAAAATGGGTGTGTTATTGTTTGTGGGGACTTTAATGCACATAGCACATTATGGGGGGGGAGGTGACAGATGTTAATGGTGAGGTATTGGAGGATCTGATGGATGACTTGCACTTGGTGTGTCTCAATGATGGGAGAGGAACAAGAATAGATGTTCGAACAGGGAACATGTCAGCACTAGATCTCACTTTTGCTTCAAATGTCTTAGCAGGGTGTTGTGAGTGGGATGTATACAACAGTACAATGGGGAGTGACCATTTTCCTGTGTTTTCTAGGGTTGGTGGAGATAGAGAACCATCAAGTGATGGAAAGGAAGGAAGAAGGCTTTTTCATAAAGGAAAATGGGATGAATTTACTTACATGTGTGAGGGGGAATGTTCAAACCTTAGTATGGAGAGTACAGCTGAAGAAATGGAAAAGAAAATTAGAAATGTGGTCATTTCTGCAGCGCAGAAGACAATTCCAAGAAGTAAGGCAACTATGACGAGGAGAAATATCCCATGGTGGACTGAAGACTGCAAGACAGCAGTTAAAAATAGGAATAAGGGTTTGAAACTCTTAAAACGGACTCACACATGAAAATCTGTTGAATTATAAGAGACTTTGTGCACAGGCAAGAAGGATTATTACAAAGGAGAAAAGGGAGTACTGGAGGGGTTTTTGTGATAAAATTGGTCGAACAACTCCAGTTAGTCCGGTTTGGGGAATGATTAGGAAAATGAAGGGTATAAGGAGGGAGTTACAATATCCGGTATTGAAAATGAGTGATAACTTGGGGATATCGGATATGGATAAAGCTGAAATGTTGGCTAAAACCTTTGTAAAAAAGTCAAAGTAATGAGAATTTGTCAGGATATAGGAAAGGGGGGAGAGATGAAATTAGGGAACGGCACTACAAGGAATGTGATGATAACACGTATTTGACAACTATGGATGCTCCGTTTACCTACTTTGAATTGGAATTAGCACTACATAAGTCAAAAATTACATCACCCGGTGGGGATGGTGTAAGTTATGTTATGTTAAAGCATTTAGGTAGGAAAATTAAGTTGAAATTATTGGACATGTATAACAGAATCTGGTATGATGGTAAATTGCCAAATAATTGGAAAGAGGCTGTGATTATTCCTATATTAAAACCTGGGAAAGATCCAAGCAGCCCAGAAAGTTACAGGCTCATAGCACTTACATCACATGTTGGAAAAGTGATGGAAAGAATGATAAATGAGAGATTGTGTTATTACCTGGAAAGTCAAAATTTGTTGTTTCCATATCAGAATGGTTTTAGGAAAGGTTGTGGAACAATGGACCCTGTGTCTGACTTTTCTGAAGAGGCAAAGAGCTGGATTCTTTGATCCAAGAAAAGCTGTCAGGCTGTGGCTTGCTTCTTTTCACTACACATTCTAGTGTAACCTCGTCTCCTTCTTTAATGTCTTTGAAGCCTCTATTGGGATTCTGCCATTTCATCTGAACCTCAACTTCAGGTTTATCTGTGGACCAAGATGCAACACATCAGACAAGAAAATCAACCGAGACTCATTAGTGATGAAAATGATGACATGAGATATCCAGTAAAAGGACATAATAACCATTCACCATATTTTTGTAGAGCAATGTCTAAATCACGTAACCCCCCATTAACCATTTTACGATACAGGAACAAGCTTTGCACTGCACATCAAAAATTCCCGTAGCCACAAAAAATACATCTAAAAAACTGATTAAACAAAACAGCACCTGATATAATAAGTGAATAAAAAACATACAGATACTGACATGACACATTAATGATTACTTTTCTAGACTCTCCAGTTCCTGGTACGTCACATTACAGTAGTAAGATCCAGAATCGGATTCTTTTACAAATTCAAAGTTGAGTCGAGCTCCGTCACTATACCACTGGCTGTTTTTCATCCACTGAAATATAGTGCTGGAATTTGACCGTGGGTGAGTGCAAATACGATGCACAGCTTCTCCTTCGTTTACATGTAATATGATATTTCCCTCTTCATCTTTAGGAACCGCTGTGTTGACAAATTTGACACACATAAAAGGTTTTCAGTCAACACATAAAAAAAACAGTTTTTGGTAGTATTTTTTTGGTTGTGGCATTTTTTTACAGCTAAATTATATTTAGATTTCTACTGAATATGTTGCAAAGGTGGCCGTCACTGTTAAAACAAGCCAATTATTGTAACTTTGTTTGGAAAATGGAAACAGATAAATAGAAACAGTGAAAGAGCAGATTCACAAAGATAAAAGAGGAAGCAAATCACTAACACAGCACTTGTATGCAGACAGGCTTACTATGGTTCCCAGCAACACTGATGTTGGTTGCATTGCAAACATAGCACGCTTCATCTTCTCTTTGAACCCAAGTCACAATTCAGTTCATGTTCATTTGCTGCTAGAATTGTCCAATCAGAGGGCTTAGACTTATTGTAGCGGTACCAGGAGAACCATGGCTTTGGGTTTGCATCAGTGTAACAGAAAAACGATATGTTGCTGTTAAGCTTTACATCGTATTTATCATCACCACCCAGGATAATTGTGCTCTGAGGTTTGACTAGAATAAAAATATATAAGGTTTAGAAAACAAGATTTCTTAAAGAAAAAGGTTTTGAATCATGTAACAAATGAAGATTCTTAGCTTACATTGAACATCAAGGTGGTATTGTTGTGAGGATCCAGAACCCACAGAGTTTGTAGCTGTGCATCTGTAGTTGCCTCTGTCTTCTGGTTTGACCCTCAGTTTATATGTCTGACTTTTCTGAAGAGGCAAAGAGCTGGATTCTTTGATCCAGGAAAAGCTGTCAGGCTGTGGGTTGCTTCTTTTCACTACACATTCTAGTGTAACCTCGTCTCCTTCTTTAATGTCTTTGAAGCCTCTATCTGGATTCTGCCATTTCATCTGAACCTCAACTTCAGGTTTATCTGTGGACCAAGATGCAACACATCAGACAAGAAAATCAACCGAGACTCATTAGTGATGAAAATGTTGACATGAGATATCCAGTAAAGCACATAATAACCATTGACCATATTTTTCAAACTATGAGTCATACTGGAGTATGCAGTTTTCATATAGTATTTTTCAGTGGCAGACCATGCATTACCCACCTGGTCCTTAAGTAGAGCTACGTCTGAATCAATCAACCCCCATTAACCATTTTACAATACAGAAACAAGCTTTGCATTGCATATCGAGAATTCCTGTAGCCACAATAAATCTATAAAACTGAAAAAACAAAACAGCACCTGATGTAATAAGTGAATAAAAAACATAGATACTCACATGACACATTAATAATTACTTTTCTAGACTCTCCAGTTCCTGGTATGTCACATTTACAGTAGAGAGATCCAGAATCGGATTCTTTTACAGATTCAAAGTTGAGTCGAGCTCCGTCACTATACCACTGGCTGTTTTTCATCCACTGAAATATAGTGCTGGAATTTGACCGTGGGTGAGTGCAAATACGATGCACAGCTTCTCCTTCTTTTACATGTAATATGATATCTCCCTCTTCATCTTTAGGAACCGCTGTGCTTACAAATTTGACACACATAAAAGTGTAATGCTACAAGTGACCAGTAAAGGGCACTGGTA
Organism: Oryzias curvinotus; assembly: GCA_023969325.1. Lineage (NCBI taxonomy): Eukaryota > Metazoa > Chordata > Actinopteri > Beloniformes > Adrianichthyidae > Oryzias > Oryzias curvinotus. Next base: position 28,177,645 of record CM043721.1, read on the forward strand.
AGTTGAGCATGAAGGGACTGATGTGGAAAGTGCACGAAGATGAAGTTGATGAATGACTGGATCTGGAATGTATGTCAGAGAGCAACGGAGGAGTAAAAGTCTTAACAGTTTGAACCTGCAGAGTGTCCTACATTCTATTTTATGTCTGTAAGACAAGAACAGACATGACATGGTGTCAGAAGTGCTCCAGCGTCGGGATAGAACTCATGGCAAAGTTCAACCCGCCAAGTGAGTTTAAATTCGACAGCCCAGCAGAATGGCCGGAGTGGAGACATTGTTTCTGCCACTACCGGCTGGCAACCAAGCTGAATAAAGATGACGGCGAGATTCAAGTGAGTTCGCTGATCTACGCGATGGGCAGTGAACCTGAAAAGATATTCACTTCGTTCGAATTCGATGAGGAGGCTCATATGAAGATCTTTGAAATCATATTACAAATGTTTGACGAATATTTCATTCCAAGATGCAATATTATCCATGAGCGAGCGTGTTTCTACCAACGGAATCAAAAACAGGGAGAAACGGCCGAAATGTACATCAGGACATTGTATGAACTCGCTGAGCACTGTGAGTTTGGTGACAAAAGAGACGAGCATATTCGGGATCGTCTGGTTGTCAGGATGTCAGACAAAGAACTTTCCCGCCAGTTCCAGATTAAAGCGGATCTGACGTTGACCTACGTAATCGAGCGTGTACGTCAGGCGGAAGAGATAACGTGACAAGTGAATCTTCAAGCTAACCGACCAGAATCTCAGCTGGCTAAAGTCACAGCTGTCAGAAAGTCTGAGGGACAGCTTAGAAGAAAAATGCAGCGGCATGAACCTAAAGGCCCGTACACACCGGGACGAATTTCGTCGCCGATTTTCGCCGACGAAATTCGCCTCGTGACTAAACAAAAGGCACCGATGAGAGAGTGCACACCGACGCGAAAAAACGCCACGCGTCAAAGCGTCAAAAAAAAAAAACGCCTCGGGTTCGTTTTTTTTTTTTTGACGCCTCGCGTCGAAATCTATTCGACCAATGAGAATGGCGCTTTTGCTCACGTGTCTGGAGCTTCTGAAGTTACAGTAAAACACAACTTGGGGGCGCTCAAACACAACACTGCATAGCTGAGCACACATACCAGCGAAGAAGACAGACGCCAAGTAGCGGCTACACTGCCGCAAAGAAATAATGACGGACATTCTAAAATATCCCTGAAAACGCTCATGAAACATTTTCAGCTCTTGTACCAGTCGATAAAACTCACCATGTTCTTCTCTTCTCGTAACTATGGGATGTACCCGAAATCGGCGTCTTTTCCGGCGTCTTTCATCATTCAACAGAACAATAATTTCCTCATCATTGGAACTGGAGCTGGAGCTACTGGTGCTTGAAATATTCCTGTTTCTTTGTATGATTCTGACAAGCTCGTAAATACTGGCGCTCTTCTTCTGAGTGAAAAGCGACCACCTTGAGTACAGGAGTATTTCTGCTTTACATTAAGCGCCATCTAATGTCAGGGAATGAAATTGCATGTTGGCTCGGCTCATCGTCAGCGAAAATCGCCTGGGTTTGAACACAAAAGACGTGGCGAAAAACGCTGGCGAATAACGCCTGGCGAATATTCGTCCCGGTGTGTACGGGCCTTAACAGTCACAGCACTCACACAAAGGAGGAGTGTTGGAGGTGTGGAAAACCACGCCATTGAGATCAAAGGCTTTGCCCTGCATTGAAATGTAAATGCAACAAGTGTCAAAAGCATGGACATTGGGAGTGTAAATGTCATTCTAACGCAGTGAGAGAGGTCACAAATGATCTTCCAGAGCAGGCATATTTCCTTGGAGCCGTAAATGGGGAGGATAAGGAAGGTGCCTGGACTGTAACTTTACCCAAAAAAAAAATGTGAGGGTGAACTTTAAAATTGACATGGGAGCGGATGCTACAGTTATTGATCAGGAGACTTTCAAAAAGATGAGCCCTAAAACTGAACTGTTGGCTCCAGATACACACTTTGTAAGCCCTGGAGGTGAACTCAAATGAATGGGGAGGTTTCTAGGTGAAACCAGCTACAAAAGAAAAAACTATGCATTTAATGTGTACGTGATACAAGGAACAAGCTGCTTATTGGGTCGCAGTGAAGCCGTAAAAATGGGCTTAGTGAAGAGGCTCGAGGAGGTCTCAGATGTGTTTGGAGCTGGAGGACTGCTTAGAATGGAACCAGTAAAAATAGCCCTGTGTGAAGACGCCCAACCATATGCAGTTCATTCAGCCAGACGGATACAGTTGCCACAGGTGAAAAAGGAACTTCAGCGCATGGAAAAGGAAGGCATAATTGAAAAAGTCACACAGCCAACAGAATGGTGTGCTGCAATGGTGCCAGTCCTCAAACCCAATAAAAAGGAGGTTCGTATTTGTGCAGATCTCTGGAAACTGAATAAAGCTGTAAAGAAGGAGAAGTACATCATGCCCACAGTGGAGGAGATTCTGCCAAAACTCACAGGATCAAAAGTGTTCACATTACTGGATGCAGCAAGTGGATTTTACCAGATTCCCCTGCATGAAGAAAGTAAGATTTTGACAACCTTCATTACTCCATTTGGGAGATACGCCTTCCGCCGTCTTCTGTTCGGCATAACAAGTGCTCCAGAAATTTTTCAAAGAAAAATGACAGAGACTCTTGCCATCCTGGAAGGTGTTGAGATCTTTATGGATGATGTTCTGATCCATGCCGAGACGGAGGAGCAACATGACCAATGACTGGCCAAGGTTTTGAAAGTCATAGAAGCAGCAGGCCTCAAGCTGAACAAAGCACAGTGCAAGTTCAAGCAAAGAGAAGTTAGTTTCTTGGGTCACATTATCGATGAGGCTGGCGTTAGAGCAGACCCACAAGAAGTGACTGGCATAGAGAACTTTCCACAGCCACAAAATGTAACTGAACTCAAAAGGTTCTTGGGGATGGTTAATTATTTAGCCAAGTTCATACCAGAGCTGTCAACCGTGACTCACCCATTGTATGAGCTACTGAAAGGACAAGTGGAGTGGATATGGGGACCTGCACAGTGTGAGGCGTTCCGAAAGGTGAAGACGGCGCTGACTACCTCTCCAATACTCACCTTCTACGACGCCAGCAACCCCACCCTTGTGTCAGCAGATGCTAGCAGCTATCGGCTAGGGGGCATCCTCCTTCAGCAACACGGGGACCACTGGAAACCGGTAGCTTACTGTTCTAGACGTCTCAGCGATGCAGAAAGAAGATACGCACAGATCGAAAAGGAGTGATTGGCTAGTGTGTGGGCATGCGAACACTTTGACAAGTACTTGTATGGACTGGATTCTTTTAGGTTGGTTACAGATCATAAACCACTAGTATCTCTGATGAACAACAAAGACCTGGACTGTGTACCAGTTAGGTGCCAGAGGCTACTGATGAGATTCATGTGTTTTAATGCCATAGCAGAGTATGCCCCAGGCAAGACCTTGGCGGTAGCAGATGCCCTCTCTAGGGGCCCTGAACAGCGTTATGGTGATGAGACTAGTCATGAGGATGTGGCAACACATATTGAGGTGGTCATGAGTCAGGTCCCAGCCACAACATACAGGATGACAGAGTTAAGACAACACACAGAAAATGACAGTCAGCTACAGGCAGTCATAGGTTTCATCAGAAAATGGGTGGCCTGAGTATGTTGGCATGGTACCAGTGACGATCAGGGAATTTTATCATGTCAGAGGAGAACTGTCAAAGGTTGATGGGTTAGTCATCAGAGGCAGGCGCATTGTTGTTCTTACAGAAATGAGAGGGATTATATTGAGGAGAATACATGATGGACATCAAGGCTTGGTTAAATGCAGAGAAAGAGCTAATCAGTCGGTGGCGCAGAATGTCTGAAGAGATTGTGACAACTGCGCAACAGTGTGCATTCTCTAGGGAAAACAAAGGTTCACAGAGAAAGGAGCCATTGATGCCTAGTGAGCTCCCATCAAGGCCTTGGCAAAATGTTGCCAAAAATTTGATGGAGTTTAGGAAGAAACACTATTTAGTGGTATCAGACTATTACTCCAGATATCTTGAAATACTGAACCTGCCCACAACTACCAGCAGTCAGGTTGTAGCTAAGCTGAAAGCCACATTTGCACGTTTTGGCATCCCGGAGGTGCTGATGAGTGATAACGGACCCCAGCTAGTTTCTGCAGAGATGAGAGAGTTTAGTCAGTCATATGACTTTGTTCATGTCACGTCAAGCCCACACTACCCACAGAGTAATGGGCTGAGCGGGCAGTTCAGACAGCTAAAAGCATTTTGAGACAGGATGACCCACTTCTTGCCTTAATGTCGTAAGAACTATGCTACCCACCTTGCATGACAACCTGAAACCGGATTCAAGATTCAAGATTCAAGATATGTATTTTGTCATTGTCAGTTGAACAACGGAAATTATTTTGGAGCCTCAACAACAGCCACTCAGTTCAGTTCACCCAAAAAAATAAATAAATAAATAATAACCAAAGTGCAGCATTAGTACGAAAGGAAAACACAGCAAAGCCTTAACATGAAAATAAATAGGACATTAAATAAGACATTCAGTGTGCACAAGATTTTAAGTTAGCAGCAGCAATGCTAGACCAGTTTTCACAGTGTTCGCAGTGTGGTCAGATAAGGAGGGGGGGGGGGGGGGCAGTAGCTAGGAGGGAAAGTTCAGCAGCCGCACAGCCTGTGGATAAAGGCTGTTGCTCAGTCTGGTTGTTTTGGCCTTAATAGACCTGTACCTCCTTCCTGAGGGCAGCAGATGGAAGAGGTGGTGGGCTGGATGGTGCGGGGTCATGCAGGATGTTGTGGACTCTCTTCAGACGGCGGGGGGTGTAGAGACTGCTCATCTCTTGGAGAGTGGTCCCAATGATTTTCCCAGCTGTTTTCACCACCCGTTGGAGTCTCTGCTGATCTGCCTTTGTGCAGCTATGAAACCACACTAGGAAACTAAATGTCAGTACACTGCTGATGGCACAGTTGTAGAAGTTCACCATCAGCTGCCTGGAGATTTTTGCCGTCTTCAGTTTCCTCAGGTAATACAAGCGTTGTTGGGCCTTGCCCACCACTGAGGCAGTGTGTGGACCCCATGATAGGTCCTCCGTCACTGTGACCCCCAGATGGTCACCCTCTCCACCATCTCCGTGCCAATGGAAAGTGGCTGATGGTTCTTACTGCGTCTTCGGAAGTCCACAATAATTTCCTTGGTCTTTGTGATGTTTAGTATCAGGTCGTTATTGTTGCACCATGACGCCAAGTGTTGCACTTCTTTCCTGTAGTCCGTTTCATTATTATCGTTGATGAGTCCAAGCACTGTAGTGTCGTCAGCAAATTTAAAGATGAGGTTGGATGAAGACGATGAGTAGCAGTCATGAGTATACAGAGAGTAGAGTAGATGGCTCAGCACACACCCTTGGGGGGGCCCTGTGTTGATTAAAACAGTGGATGAAGTGTACTTTCCTACTCTAACCCTCTGTTTTCTGTTGGTTAGGAAATCGGTAGTCCAGTTGCACAGTGCGGTGCTGAGTCCAAGGGGGTGTAGCTTGGCTCGAAGCTTGAATGGCCGAATTACATTAAAAGCTAAACTGTAGTCCACGAAGATAAGCCGTGCATAGGTGTTCTTATGCTCCAGATGCTCCAGTAGCCTATGGAGCACAATGGCAATGGCATCTTCAGTTGACCTGTTCTTCTTATAGGCAAATTGATATGTATCCACTGAAGGTGGTATGACCAGTTTTTCCAGGCACTTTGCAGGGATGGGAGTGAGCGCCACGGGTCTGTAGTCATTTAGACATGTGACCTTCGATTGCTTAGGAATGTGGGTTATTGTAGCAGATTTGAAGCTGGCGGGGACCCATGCTGTGGAGAGCGACAAGTTGAAGATGGTGGTAAAGATGTCAGTCAGCTCCTCTGCACAGTCCTTCAGCACCCGGCCCAGTACACCATCTGGCCCGGCTGCTTTCCTGGTGTTGATGTTTTTCAAAACACCCCTCACCTCGTGTGCTCAGGACTGGGGGGGGGTGTCGGCAGAGTGAAGGGGGGGGGGGGGGGGAGTAGGATCTTTGTTTTCCTCTGTCAAAACGGGCATAGAAGAGGTTTAAGTCCTCAGCCAGTGTAGGACAGCCCACTGGGGGTGATGGTGATTTCCTCCTATAGTCCGTAATTGCCCTTATGCCCTCCCAGACCTGTCTGGGGTTTGTGGCGGAGGCTAAACTGGCTTCAATGCACCTCTTGTATTGTTGTTTTGCAGTGTTGATGCCTTTCCTTAAAGCAGTCCTAGCTTTGCTGTATGCTTCCTTATCCCCTCCTTTGAGTGCACGGTTCCTTGCTCTGATCAGTTCTTGTACTCCATTTGTCATCCAAGGTTGTTGATTTGGAAACACAAAAAGCTGTCTCCAGACTGTTACTTTATCCACGCAGAAACAGATGTAATCCAAAACAGTGGAGGTGTAATTATCCAGGGTTTCACGGGTGACTGTGCCCTGCTCTCTGAATACATCCCAATTCGTGTGGTGGAAACAGTCCCGAAGCATAGGAACAGCATCACATTGCCATGTTCTTACTGTTTTGTTGTCTTCTTCTCCTTTTTGATTATGGGTGTATAAACTGGATGTAACAGAAGAGATAGGTGGTCAGATTGTCCGAGGTAAGCATAAACCTGAGCTTTGTATATGCTTTTGCTGTGTTGGTGTACTCTTGGTCCAGTGTCTTATCCCCTCTGGTAGCACATTTCACGTTGTGGTGGAATTTATGAAGGACTGATTTTAAGTCAGCATGATTGAAGTCTCCAGATACAGTCTGGATGTGCTACTAGGCCGTTGTTGATGCTGCTGTGTAGCTGTTCTAGTGCTAGCTTAGCATTAGCGTCCGGTGGAATATACACAGCACAGATGTAAACAGCAGAGAATTCCCTCGGGAGGTAAAACGGTCAACACTTTAGTAGCAGGAGTTCCAATTCCGGGCTACACAGCTTCTCCAGTACGGTGACGTTGGTGCACCAAGAGTTGTTTATGTAGATGCATAGCCCTCCGCCGCTCTTCTTACCCGACTCCGCCGTCCTGTCGGCCCGGTAGACGGTGCGGCCCTCCAGCTCTATAGCTGGGATGGTGCTGTCCAGCCACGTTTCCGAGAGAATCATGCAGCAGCAGTTGTTAAAAGTCCTTTGTGTAGCTGTCAGCAGTTGGATCTCATCCATCTTGTTCCGGATTGATCACACATTGGAGAGAAAGATGGTAGGAAGCTGCGGTTTAAACGGGTTAGCCTCTAGCCAAACCCCTATGCCCGCTCTCTTGCCTCTCTTCTGTCTGCGCTCGCAGCATCTCCTTCTCCGGTTTTCTGTTGTGAGTGTACCGGGGGAATGTCTGGCGATCTCCGGGGGGAAGAGGTATTCGGCTGACAGGTGGTGTTCTCCAGTATTTAGTTGTAGGAGTTCCATACGACTGTACTGAAGTGATAACGTTCTTGATATGTGCAAAAAAAATGCAAATCACCAGTGTTAAAGTGCAAAAAAAAGAGTAGCTGTGTGAGCTCCGGGCCGCTGCGTCTGTCTTGGATCTGATAAATTTCAAATGAGCCCCCACAGAGGAGGAGATCCGACAGGCAGATGCAGCTGCCAAGCAAAAGCAAGCTCACTACTACAATAGCAGAAATGGAGTACAACTTTTACGTCCACTGCAGCCAGGAGACCCAGTGCTCACCAAACTGGACGGACAGAAAGGATGGACAACGTCTGCTGTGGTTCACAGTTCTAGTCTACTCCAAGGTCCTACGTCATGGAAACAGACCAAGGAGAGAGCTACAGAAGAAACAGACAACACCTGCAGTTCATCCCATCACCACCTAAACCTGTCAGTGAGACCACCCACCAGCACATTCTAGAAGACACGCAGGAAGGGGAAAAGCAACAAACTCTTACAACTTTCCCAGGGACAGGTACTGTCACTCGCTCAGGCAGAGTGACCAAAGCCCCAGTCAGACTAGATTGGTGATTTTGGACTTTAGTAGAGAAGATTAGTAATCTCTAAGTATGTATGTTTTCTTTGTTGAGTTATTTCAGCATTTGTTTCAATTAGTTGTTCTGTTCTGAAAGAAAGGGTAAGAGAAAAGGAAAAATGTTAATCTCAGGTAATAAGCTAAAGGAAGAATGTTAATTTTCGGTAATAAATTGAAGCCTAGACTAAGGAAACATGTTTAATTTCATGTAAAAATATGAAGCCTAGAATTTTTACAAGGCAATTGAGTTATTATTAAAATAACAGTTTACACCAGGAAGTTATTAGTTCCACTAAGAGTTTTCTAAAACACTGTTACTTGAAAGGGGAGATGTAATGTTAGAAGTGACCAGTAGAGGGCACTGGTAAGTTGAGCATGAAGGGACTGATGTGGAAAGAGCACGAAGATGAAGTTGATGAATGACTGGATCTGGAATGTATGTCAGAGAGCAACGGAGGAGTAAATGTCTTAACAGTTTGAACCTGCAAAGTATCCTGCATTCTATTTTATGTCTGTAAGACAAGAACAGACTTTACCAAAGGTTATTTAGCCAACACATAAAAAAAACATTTTTTGGTAGTATTTTTTTGGTTGTGGCATTTTTTTAGAGCTAAATTATATTTAAATTTCTACTGAATCTGTTGCAAAGGTGGCCGTCATTGTTAAAACAAGCCAATTATTGTAACTATGTTTGGAAAAAGGAAACAGATGAATAGAAACAGTGAAAGAGCAGATTCACAAATATAAAATAGGAAGCAAATCACTAACACAGCACTTGTATGCAGGCAGGCTGACTATGGTTCCCAGCACCAATGATGTTGGTTGCATTGCAAACATAGCACGCTTCATCTTCTCTTTGAACCCAAGTCAGATTCAGTTCATGTTCATTTGCTGCTAGAATTGTCCAATCAGAGGGCTTAGACTTATTGTAGCCGTACCAGGAGAACCATGGCTTTGGGTTTGCATCAGTGTAACAGACAAACGATATGTTGCTGTTAAGCTTTACGTCGTATTTATCATCACCACGCAGGATAATTGTGCTCTGAGATTTGACTAGAATAGAAATATATAAGGTTTAGAAAACAAGATTTCTTAAAGAAAAAGATTTTGAATCATGTAACAAATGAAGATTCTTAGCTTACATTGAACATCGAGGTGATATTGTTGTGAGGATCCAGAACCCACAGAGTTTGTAGCTGTGCATCTGTAGTTGCCTCTGTCTTCTGGTTTGACCCTCAGTTTATATGTCTGACTTTTCTGAAGAGGCAAAGAGCTGGATTCTTTGATCCAGGAAAAGCTGTCAGGCTGTGGCTTGCTTCTTTTCACTACACATTCTAGTGTAACCTCGTCTCCTTCTTTAATGTCTTTGAAGCCTCTATTGGGATTCTGCCATTTCATCTGAACCTCAACTTCAGGTTTATCTGTGGACCAAGATGCAACACATCAGACAAGAAAATCAACCGAGACTCATTAGTGATGAAAATGATGACATGAGATATCCAGTAAAAGCACATAATAACCATTCACCATATTTTTCAGACTATGAGTCATACTGGAGTATGGAGTTTTTATATGGTATATATCAGTGGCAGACCATGCATTACCCACCTGGGCCTTCAGTAGAGCTACGTCTGAATCACTCAACCCCTCATTAACCATTTACGATGCAGAAACAAGCTTTGCATTGCATATTGAGAATTCCTGTAGCCACAATAAATCTAAAAAACTGAATAAACAAAACAGCACCTGATATAATAAGTGAATAAAATGTAGATACTCACATAACACATTAATTATTACTTTTCTAGACTCTCCAGTTCCTGGTATGTCACATTTACAGCTGTATGATCCAGAATCGGATTCTTTTACAGATTCAAAGTTGAGTGGAGCTCCGTCACTATACCACTGGCCGTTTTTCATCCACTGAAATGTAGTGCTGGAATTTGACCGTGGGTGAGTGCAAATACGATGCACAGCTTCTCCTTCTTTTACATGTAATATGATATCTCCCTCTTCATCTTTAGGAACCGCTGTGTTGACAAGTTTGACACACAGAAAAGGTTATAAGCCAACACATAAAAAAACTATTTTTTGTAGTATTTTTTTGGTTGTGGCATTTTTTTTACAGCTAAATTATATTTAGATTTCTACTGAATCTGTTGCAAAGGTGGCCGTCATTGTTAAAACGAGATAATTATTGTAACTATGTTTGGAAAAAGGAAACAATGAATAGAAACAGTGAAAGAGCAGATTCACAAAGATTAAAGAGGAAGCAAATCACTAACACCGCACTTGTATGCAGACAGGCTGACTATGGTTCCCAGCACCAATGATGTTGGTTGCATTGCAAACATAGCACGCTTCATCTTCTCTTTGAACCCAAGTCAGATTCAGTTCATGTACATTTGCTGCTAGAATTGTCCAATCAGAGGGCTTAGACTTATTGTAGCCGTACCAGGAGAACCATGGCTTTGGGTTTGCATCAGTGTAACAGACAAACGATACGTTGCTGTTAAGCTTTACATCGTATTTATCATCACCACACAGGATAATTGTGCTCTGAGGTTTGACTAGAATAAAAATATATAAGGTTTAGAAAACAAGATTTCTTAAAGAAAAAGGTTTTGAATCATGTAACAAATGAAGATTCTTAGCTTACATTGAACATCTAGGTGATATTGTTGTGAGCATCCAGAACCCACAGAGTTTGTAGCTGTGCATCTGTAGTTGCCTCTGTCTTCTGGTTTGACCCTCAGTTTATATGTCTGACTTTTCTGAAGAGGCAAAGAGCTGGATTCTTTGATCCAGGAAAAGCTGTCAGGCTGTGGCTTGCTTCTTTTCACTACACATTCTAGTGTAACCTCGTCTCCTTCTTTAATGTCTTTGAAGCCTCTATTGGGATTCTGCCATTTCATCTGAACCTCAACTTCAGGTTTATCTGTGGACCAAGATGCAACACATCAGACAAGAAAATCAACCGAGACTCATTAGTGATGAAAATGATGACATGAGATATCCAATAAAGCACATAATAACCATTCACTATATTTTTCAGACTACGAGTCACACTTGAGTATGGAGTTTTTACATGGTATATATCAGTGGCAGACCATGCATTACCCACCTGGGCCTGCAGTAGAGCTATGTCTGAATCACTCAACCCCTCATTAACCATTTTGCGATACAGAAACAAGCTTTGCATTGCATATCGAAAATTCCTGTAGCCACAGTAAATGTAGATACTCACATGACACATCAATGAGAACTTTTCTAGACGCTGCAGCTCCTGGTACGTCACTTTTACAGTTGTAGTATCCAGAATCGGATTCTTTTACAGATTCAATGATGAGTTGAGCTCCGTCACTATACCACTGGCCGTTTTTCATCCACTGAAATTTGGTGCTGGAAGTTGACTTTGGGTGAGTGCAAATACGATGCACAGATTCTCCTTCTTTAACATGAAATATGTTATCTCCCTCTTCATCTTTAGGAACCGCTGTGTTGACAAGTTTGACACACATAAGAGGCTATCAGCCAACATGTAAAAAACTTTTAGTCCCTGCCAAAATCAAAAAAATGATGAAAGATCTCTGTAAATAATGGCAATAAGTTAGGAAGGAACTACAGTTTTGGTTATTAGGTTTTAATGCCTTTTTTTTCATCTCAAACTGTATCAAGTTTAAAGACTGTATGATGTGTGAAATAATTTGTGTTATTTGATCTTTTAAAACAATTGAAATAAACTTATATAATTTGATAACTTACGTTTAACAGTTAAGTGAACTCTCTTCATCAAATATTTGTCCTTGTTCTCTGATGTTTGACAGGAAAACTCTCGTCCGTTGTCTCTCCTGCTGGCAGTAAAGCTGTATGAAATGCTCTTAGCTTGTCCAGAACTCTGGGAGAGTCTTCCAGATGAAGAGTCGATCTGTAGGTTTGAAGGACATGTATGTGGCGTGGAGCATGTGAGCGTGACCTTTTCAGAATCCAACACAACAGGTGGCTCCTCAAACGTGATTGGACACGGATTATCTGAAAACACAACAACCAAATGCCAAAAAATATGGAGTTTGTAGTGTGACTGTTTGAGGTTGTGGACAGGTGTCTTTTACATAGAGAAGCAGTTCAAACAGGTAAAGAGTGGAGGACAGAGGATCCTCTTATAGAAGAAGTTACTGGTCTGTGAGAACCAGAAATCTTGCTATTGACCAAATGACCAAACATTTATTTCCATTATAATTGAAAAATAAATTCTTTAAGAATCAGACAATGTGATTTTCTGGTTTTCTTTCTCATTTTGTATCTCGCTGTTGAGGTATACCTTTGATAAAAAATTTACAGGCCTCTATTATTTTTAATTGGGAGAACTTGCACTAAATACTTTTTTGTCCCACTGTAGCTGTTTCAGGTGCACAGTTAGCGCTCTTGCCTCACAGCAAGAAGTGAAGTCCTGGCTGGGGGGCCTGAAACAGAACATTAATAGGGCACCTCTCTGTGTGGAGTTTGCATGCTCTCCCCGTGCATGCTTTGGTTTTTTCTCCTCAACAGGGTCTCCCCACTATCCAAAAACATGCTTCATAGTCACTCTAAATTGTCCATGGCTGTGTTATTGTGGCCCTGCAACAAAATGGGGAACTGTCCAGGATGTTCCCAGCCTTCGCTTGCAAGTGGCCAGGATAGGCTCCAGCAGCCCCGTGTCCAAAAAAGGGACAAAAAATGATTAGAAGATGAATGAATGAATCTGTGGCTTTAAAATGTACAAATATGGAGGACATGTTTTTTCAATGTCATCAAATTGTTCTTGTAATATGACTATCAAGAAAGTTTTTCTGTGAATTTAAATTTATTGTAATTGTTCCTGTAAAACTTAATATACAATACTTGAGTATATTTACGCTATAGACCATGTATCTGTAGTGTAGGAAGTATACTAACTGAATACTTCTTCAAAATAAATTGGAACATCAGATTAGTGTACAGATAGTATATGAAAAGTACACTTTGAGCATATTGGCTCACTTTTAAGTATACTTGTACTACAATTAAAAAGAATACTTTTTGCTAAGGGAAGCAAAGAAAGTGTTCTATCTTAACCCTTGTGCTATCCTATGACCCCACCCTTCCATTGACGTGCTATTCCTACCATGACAAAGGTGGATAAAGGTGGAGAGGATTTCATGTAATCCTTGGACACCAGTGAAGATCACAAATCATTAGCCACGGTTACATGGGCAAAATATCTTGATCGGATCAATGGTCGGGTTAAAATTCAACCGTGTCCATGGGCCCAGAAAACCTTTGTCCGATTAGAACAAACGTTCACATGGGGTCACTCTTTCAGTCGGAATAAATCATTTGGGCATGTGCAATATTGTTGCAAATACCGGGAAAGGAAATAAATCCCGTTGTAAACAAACAGAGTTGCCATATACGTTTATGCAGCAGCTCAGTAATTTACGAGACGACCTTCCAAACGTGCTTTTATTAATGTTATGAATATTATGAGGTGCCTGTTCGCTCATCATTTTATTTTCTAATCCATGTGGTCAGTGCTTTTTTTGTGGAAGAACGGAGCTGGAAGACGCCAGGATAAGGAGAGGCTAACATGCGCTAACAACATTAGCTTTTGTCAAACTTTCTTTGATGAACACAAAATCCATGCTGGAAAACGCTGCAATCTGCATCTTGGGAATAACATCAGCCTTTATTTTGTCGGGACACAACTGAAAACAAAAATCCATGTGATTGTTTGAACAGTTACACCGCCCCAAAGCCGCTGTGTGAGCTGGCGGTCCGAGCTTTGCTCGAACACGGTTTCTCCTGAGTCCTGCAGCCGCTAACCCAGAGAAGCGGGACGGCTCGCAGTCTGAATTCTCCCACACATAACAAAACAACAAAACGCACACGTAACTAAGCATCCTCCCTTCCCCTCAAACACACATTAATAAATTCTGCTGCTGTTTGCTCGGTCCCCCGGCGACCGAACCCGGACCACGCAGGGTACAGACGTCACGGTGCACGAAGCGTTCCTCCCCGGCACCCCCCTCGTGAGGGGTGTAAGAGAGGGGAGAGGCGCTTCACATCGCAGAGCAGCTGATCGGTCCTGTATGCGCCACCAAAACTTTCTCTCAGCGAAACACCATCTATGCATGACGTAAACCAGAGCAGTAGTGACACACGATCGGAATGAACTTTTTACATGCACAACGATCGGATAAACAATCGGTATAATCCACCTATCTCGATCGGAAAGAAATTTTGTTCCGAACGTGTCTGATCGGGGCAGACTATTCCAAATGGCGTGTTTACATGACGCATCTTTCCGATCAGGCGCTCTTTCCGATTACTTTTGCCCATGTAAACGCAGCTAATGAAGAAAAAGGATCAGCGCACTGTCTAGTGGGGTCTAGATGACCGAACTCCTAATGTTAAAGTGCCCAGGATAGCACAGGGGTTAAACCTGAAATTTTCTAGGCAATATTTTAAAATATTTGTTACAATATACATTTTAAGCTTAGATTTCTAGTGTAGCCATAGTTTGGAATATGTTTCACACTTACCAACAACGGTTAGATTTGCTGCAGGGTTTGTCGTCCATTTGACATTTTTGGATTTCCCAAAGAAGCTCAGCGAATAGCTTCCACTGTCATTTTTAGTTAGTCCACAGATCAAAATGTTGCAGATCTGTTCTGGTTGGCGAGTTTTTTGATTTGTGAGTAAAAAATCAGAAAAGTTTACTCTGTTTTTGAAGAGTGAACTGACAGGCCACTTTGATTCATTGGTGCTGTAAATGACAGTGCCAGTAAAGCCATGTTCTCCAGTCCTTCATCCTTCAACCAAAACCAGTCTGCACCTTCAACAGAAATATCAGCACTTTTGGGTTTACATTTGATGTGGACACAAGAGCCTTTCATGGCTGTGAGCTGGGTCTTCTCTAAGACGAAAGGATTTTCTTGGTAAGAAAACACATCTGTAGAATTGAGAAAAAGTAGTAGGATAATGTTAATAAACTTCAACACAAATATTTTTGAATAAAATCTTAAATGGAGATAAAAAAAAAACTTACTTTTCACAACAGAAAGAAACACCAACCACCAAAACATGTGAGGATCCATTTTTAAACTGGACAAAAGCAAACATTGTGTTTGTAGACCACTTCATATTTAAAGCATTCCTGTGCAAATGTTTTAATAATAGTTCATTACAATTTAATCTAAAAATTTTAAAAAGGTTAATCGACTTAATCAACTTAAGTAATTTAAAAGCACAGAAGTGGGAGCTTACCAAAACCAGTTCAAAACCACGCTGGGGAGAAGAACAGAAAAACTACCAACAACTCTCAGTCCATCACCTAAAACAAGAAAAAACAACTGATCATCAGAAAAAGAAAACAAAATGTCTGAAGACAAACAACTCAACCTATAAACAGAAAATAAACCTGAAGTTACACTCCTTCGCCTAAAACAAACGGCTCAATTATACCTTCAGGGCGCCACAATTTAAGAATAAATTTCCCAACAAAGAAGAAATAAAATCTGCGAAGTGGAATCAACACCGCCTTGGTCCAGCTGAGCTGCCGCGCTCACTCCAGGTTTCAATAAGGAGCACCAGAGTAGATATACGTCTGATATACGTATGTCAGGTCACCTTAGGTCACCTTACACTATCCCTTTCAGTGCAAATGAACTATACTGCCGATTTCTCAACTTCCTATTTATCCCCTCTCTTTTCCTGTAATTAAAGTGTGCAAAATCCTAAAGTTGCAAAATTGCATTTTATTTAAAACCCTCTGGAGAAACACATTGCTGAGCATCACAGATTACCATACATGAATTGAACTTTATTAATCCCAACAAGGGGAAACTCAATGCTGCTGAAACACGATTTTCTTTCATTACAGTAATGTATAAATAAACATAGGATTTAGAATGTGTTTTGTCCAGAAAGTATATAACCTAATGTTATTTACCTGACGGTTTTAAACTTAGTGCAGGTTCTGGATGAAAACGTTGACATCTTTTATCATTCATGTGTCCTTTTTAAATAATAATTTATTAGATTTCAATGTAAAAATTAAAAAAGGAACAAGCTTCATCAACTACAGCAATTCAAAAGCGCTGGAATGGTAACTAACAAAATCAAAATCATGCTGAGGAGTGACGGGAAAAGCCAGGTTCACAACACTGTTGGTGCCTGTCAGTCTCCTCCCCCTCCCCCTCCTGCTCTGCTCCTGACTCCACCAGCTGGGACCAATTCACCTCATCACCTGCTCTGCTCTTAAGGAGATCCAGACCCATTAGCCAACGCCATTCGTTGCCCTCTATGGTGGCTCTACCTGGTCTCAAGTCTAGCTCATGTTTCCATGTTCACGTCTGGCCTCGTGTTTAACCTGCCTCTCTCTGTCTCAGGATTCCAGCCTCCAAGTGTCCCCAGTGTGGATGTCAGTCTGAGTCCTCCTGCAGTCT